>BQUP01000009.1:670561-753276 GCA_022835595.1 Cystobasidium ongulense | reverse complement strand
AAGTCACATCGTGGATGCCCAGATCTTCCAAGGCTGGGCATGCATTCTGAAACGTTTCTACAGTATGCTTATCGATTGACAGCTGTTTGACAACCGACAGAAAGCAGTTGCTTCCACCTGAACGAGGATGAGTGTGAGAGTCTACCAACGCGGCCATTGGATAGGGAGGTCTATCGAAAGCTAATTTCGCTTTCTGGAGTCTGGGAAAGATCGCCTTCCCAGTCTTCGTTCTTCGAGGGATCTGACAGAGCCTTAACAGACTGTCTTCGGGGGTATAGTAAAGGAACAGGCGGCATGGTATGAATGGGCGAAAAACGAAGCATTCGACTTGGGCTAGCAAGGTACGCATCCGATCTGCCGGTTGAATGAAGATCAGTGTATGAGTTGAGACTGGATCATGTCCTGACTTACTGGTACTCTCGCTGTCAGTATCATTCTCCTGGTGTACGTCCCCGACACAACGAACAAACGCATCTAACTGATTGGATCCTTGAATATCTACACACCGAAAGAGTGACCTCTGCAGAGGACCCCGTAGCTCTCTTGACAATCCACACAACGCGGCCTTTGTAGGTGTATCGCACATCTCGGCGATATTAAGGATGGTATACCTGTCCAAGGAGCGCGCGGCTACATGTCTACTGTTGGCGATTCCTTGGCTTGGATCGACATTCGGCCGTGCTGCCTTCATCTCGCGTATAGTTGGACTCCGCATCCAGCCTGGTGTCAGAGGCAGTCGATGCGAGTTGGGAAGGATAACAGAGGAAGGTCCTTCATCATAGCTTGGATCATCCTTCAGAGTAGTGGCTGACTTGAAGCAAGGCATGACATGTCTGACAAGAATGTCAAGTCCGTACTGTCGGTTGGATCAGATAAGTCTGTCAAGTATGCCCGCCTGCAATTGTGACGTACCAGCTCTATCGGATTTCAGAGTGATAGGATCCTCGGGAGCCGTTTTCTTCCCTCATTCCGGTCGCTTGCTTAAGGAGAAAAATCAACTCCCGCTATGATTAAAGGGACCGAGAGCGCCTAGGAAAGCAGCCCATCCAAGCTGGCCTACCGCACAGATCAGGACTAGCTTGTCCGACAGAGGCGTCAAGTCAGTCGGTACTGTATGTGAACGATGTCCGTCATGCATGGCCCGACTCCAAACGTCTTTCAACTCCGGCTGTGAACATACTCCGCCAGCACGGAGTATGTTCACAGCGATGTCAGAAAGTGTCCCTCATTGTATCCAGCTGCAATCGCCACTAGATGTTGGATTGAAAATTCAAGACAGAGAGAGAGAGAGGAGGAGCCAATGAAACTGTCATAAAGTACAAGGTCTACTTTTCGTCCATATTATCTTAGGTTGATCAAGGAATTTACATCAATACACAGCGCGAACGAGCTTCTGCGGAGGCTCGGGCATGGTCATCCATGCCGTTAGCTTGCACAGCGGAAAGAACCGGAGCCGATGGTGCTGAATCATTGATCTCCCACTGCACCCGACTACAGTTGTCCTGGGTGACATCAGAATGGTCCTGCAAAACAAGTTTTATATACTCCTGAAAATAAGCTTGATCTCTTCGAATTTTGAATATCAACGTCCGCAGACTGGATGAAGACGTTGCTGATGACTTCATAAAATCGTGGATCATCCCTAAAACGTCTTGTGCGTAAGAACCGACATGCATAGGGCGCCGGGAAGTCCCAGAAGACTGATTCCAGAAGTCTAGATGGTCTTGCAAGTCTACCCTTATCCACTGCAGGTGATAAGCATCTTGCAATAGTGGAATTATGTTAGGGCATGGACCTGTTCCTATAGGCGGTCTGACTTGGATCGAAGTAATGTTCGCTAGCCCCAAGTACTTGAGAGGTAGACGATGCGCGCCAGCACTATGGCAGGCCAAGTAGTGTAAAGATAGCATCCGAACTTGAGACAAGAAGCTATTTTGCCCTTTATTGTCTGGATCGGTCAAGTTGAACGCGCCGTTGTTGACGAACAAACTTAAACTTGCTTTTTCAAGATTCGGAAAGAGATGCTTGCCATTTTCGCCGATTCCTGGGATTCTTTGAAGCTGCCGAAGCACGTTACGTCCTGCCGATGTTTGTGTTTCGATGACTGGAGTATATTGAAACGTTTGTACAAACCGCAAAGTGTCCTTTGCCTTCCCTGGAAAAGGATGTGGTCCTTCTTTGTTAGCAGATACATGTCCATCGTCTGCTTCGCAGACTGCGTAGGAGCTCACCTCTTCGAATTTGTTCGAGGATCCAACTTTGGAAGAGTCCAAGCTGTGCCCTGGACGAGATTACCAGATTGCGATATAGACAATGCCGCAAGTAGGTGTACGCTTCTCGATTTAAGAGCGCGCAATTCATTCTTGTTTCGTTGTCGCAAAGAGTAACGATTATTGATAGGATGAAGAATGGAAGCTTCCTCCTTGTCTTTGCGAAACCGTGTATGTGTCGTCGCCCAGACAGCAGCCGCGCCTGAAAAGAGGCATAGAATGCAAGCATTCTTGAAGACATAGCGTCGATACAAGGCCCGTAAGCTGAGTTCCTGGGCAGTGATGCACCAAGTCGTCCTGCACTTGATGGGCCGAACAATAGTGCAATCAGTGAACTATCGAGGTCAGTATCGTCGGGCCCGTTTAACGCGACGGTCGGGTATGCGGCAGTCCAGTAGCTAGCTGGTCAGTCGCAACTGCAGTCGACTGAGGTTTGCCTGTCTGTCAGTCAAGCAGCTGACTGTGAGCATTGCGACTCGGGGCATGGCATCGTCGCGCATGGCTCTGGGCGATTCCGCACTGAGCCGTCCAGCCCAGCAGTACCACACTGCCAGCCATCAGCACATGTGCACGAATCAGTCTTGTAAGAAGGAGATGAGGCTGCAAAGGCAAGCCGGTCTGCCTGCTGCTTTGATTTTACATCGTCCTTGCAAAAGGCAATCGACCTCGCTTCCCTCTCCATGCTGCTCTCTTCTGGACAGCAGAGACTGTTCCTGCCAACGACTGCGCAGAGACTGATTGCTACCGCTGATATCACTACTCTCCCCACTGCGACCGTCACTTCCAGCTTCAGACGCCTCCATTATTGCTAGGGAGTCGGCGACAGATCAACTTCCGACTACTTCAACGCTTGTCGCTGCGACCATCGCCATCATCGTCAAGAAGACAAGACCACGCTGGCCACTGACGGGCAGCTCCACAAGACCGACAGAACGACTGCTCGCCGTCTCTATATGTTAGACTCTATACACGCCACCAACTGAGGACTCTCTCACACGCAGTGCAGCTCTATGATATTGGGTATGATACATTTGGAGAAATGCAGGAAGAGTCTACTATGGTATGCAGAAGTACCTCTATACTGATATAGTGCCGTATGATGATCTGCGGCCCCTGCGTTTCATTGGCGAGTTGCGACCGATGCTGGCCAGGGGGGTTCTCTCATCGTCGTCTGTCGACTTTGAACTATCGCTACTGTGCGCTGAACCTGCGTTGTCTTGATCAGGAGGATCAGACCGTCGAGTGGACCGAGGCATTTCCGTGTTCTCGTACGGCAAGGGCTTACAGAACGGAAAGAGGGGGTATTAGCGCATTGCATAGGCTACTCTTGGACCCCGAATGACATGGCTCAGGCGGAGCTTGCACTTACGCAATCTCGCACGGCACGGAAGTCGTCAACGTTACCAAGGTGCTCTGATTCGATCCGGAAGAACTGCAGCGTAGTTGGAAGGCCGTGTCAACGACAGGCACGTCACCTCTGCCGCTGTACAGAGATCATCGACTCACATTCCACATGCATCGGCGGGCTACATCAATGCCAGCGTTGAGAGGACCAATAATACTTGGACCTGGCGAAGGTGACAAGTGAAGAAGCCAACTGAATCGCAAAGGTAGATTAAGAAACATAGCAGCGTAGTAGACCTTGATTCCCGCATTAGCGAGGTTTTGATATTATTAGGAGATGAATGTGAGAATCGCTCACCCATGGATGAGAGTATGACATTTGGTCGCGCAACAGTGGGTACTTTGCACCCCTTTGCAGCAGATTACAGTCAATCAGAATATCCCACACGTAGCTGGCACCCTCGTTCGCGATTCCAGCAACAATGAAGCAGGCAAATCGTGTACCGCCACCTGAGCCTGCAATTTGCACCTCGTCAGCTCACTGAACACTGAAAGCTTTATCGATCGACAATGTACGGACCATTGATGCGCCAATTGTAATACAGGAACTGATAAACGACGCTCAGCGTGTATTTTGAAATGTTCAGAATGTGGGTCCTGAAAGCGCGACATAATGAATGATTAGCAGACTAGACTGTTCAATCAATGATGTGCAAAGCCTCACTTTGTTTCTGGATGATTATAGTACCGGCGGATCGAGTGTCCAGTCCGGAACATGAATGGAAGGGCCGCAAGCACTGGCGTGATCCACGTTGAGGTGGTATCGCACATCTCGGCTACGTTCGGGTTAAAGTGATGTTTGTATGCGCAGCCCAGGACTTTGAATGGGAGATGCGGTAAAGGTCAGCAGCACTCGTGCATAACGAGCGAGCCGAACGAAATTCACCGTAAGATTGTTCCATAGAGTAGTGGAGGGAGCAGAATTGATCTCCGAGGAAAAAGTCGCGGAACTGCCAAGCGCAGCCGCCATCAGCCTACTTTTGTGAGATTCCTGGCATAGGAGACGGTGCTCACCTCGACTTGGATCAATCCGGACGCAAACACCCTGAAGGTGCTTCTAACCAGCCACCATCTTGCGTGGTAGTGAAAGTATGGAAGAGGATTGGTCAAGAGCACCAGCGAACTGACAAGCCACAACATTGGCCAAATGGTAGGTGGAAAAGTTCGAGTCCAGGTCCAGACGCTGAAAGAAGCGTAGAAACAGAGGGACAGTGTGAAAAGAAAGAAAGCTGGAAGTTCGAAGAAAGCATGCCGATGGATATGCGTCCGTCTATCGAAAGAGAAGACAACGGGAACATCGATTCGTGCCTTCGCCCAAGCTATTAGATTGAGGCCCATGCTGAGCGCGAGGAGCACAGGAGGAGCAAAGGCAGAGTATATTTGGAGAACTGTAGCAGGCAATTTTGTCGGCTAACTTTCCAATAATCGGCACAAATTCAAGACCGAACTCACGTGTTTTACGCTGCGGCAGCATGTGGCCAACTGTCGGATTTAGGGCTGTCAAGCGCAGTGCTTAGCATCTCTTAGTGACACCTATACTAACTGAGTGTGGGCTTACCGTTCATGGTTCCCAGGGTTGTCATCACCACTGCCATCCCGAGGAAGAATCCCGCCCGAGCAACAGCAAAGGAGTGCGCTTCGCCTGGTCTTGTCAGAGCGCGCAGCCTGTGAGCCGCCTTTTTAGGGGAGTGCTGGTCTTCGAAATTCTGTGCGTATAGCATCTCCGTCTTTGTCTGCAGATTTGCGAGCGCATATGCGTGTCCGAAGCCCATGTCGTCGACCTTAATTCGGTACATTGGTCTGCAGTCGACTACACCCAAATCCAGCTCGATCTTCTTAGCGCACTTGTCAAAGCCTGCTTTATTGATCAAGCAATAATTGGAGATTGAGCCGAGATAGACATAGTATTCACAGAGTGCCAATTCGATTTTGCGATTTGCAGCGCCAAAGCGGTGCGGTTCGCGCTTGTAATCGGACCTGAAGATCTTTTTCTGTTCTGCGCCTTCCCCAGACTCGGGTAAGATTCGCTCCTTGAGGAGTCTCGTGGCGCGCAGAAAAGGTTGAACAAAGAAAGGAACATTTCGGTAGAGATGCAGCCATTCGTCTCGGTGTTCCGTCAGCTGCGATATCTGATCTTCCAACAGCTTGCAGCGAGACTTTGCCTTTCCAAGCAGGTCCTGGTAGAATTCTTCGACCTGAAGGTGGAGCGGACGTCAGCTTGTGGACCGGTTTTGAGTGAACTAAATCAAGGGCACTCACATCTTCTAGCTGCTCATCAAGGTAATCAAATATTTCCTGAATCTTGCTATCCCGCTTGGGTGCGCGCTCGGCCACTGACGCCTGAGCGGTGCTGTTGTGCCCAGCCGCATTGCGAGCATTACCTCTGATGGTGAGCGAAGAAGAAAGAGAATCGGTTGACCTTGTTCTTTGCTGTTGCTGCCCCTGCTCATTGAGCACGCTTTTGCCCCTACAAGCTTGAGGATCTTCGGTGTTTGTCCCAGTCGCACTATTACTGCTCTTCTCGATGAGACTCTTCACCTTCTGGTAGTCGAGGTAGCGTGTTCGCCATTCTGTGAGTGGTTGCGGATGTACGGTATATCATTAATGGTTTATGTAGTATTGGTGGCGACACAGTAGTAGGAAGCAGAGCCAGGTATGGGCGGGAGCGAAAGGACAGATTCAGATGCCAGCTAAGGACGGCTCGTGGAAAGCCATAAGCAGACAAGGATGGGCCAGGTGCAGCTGCAGCTGCAGCCAGCTGTGCGGCGGCCGCATCGCAGCACGAGCGAAGAAGCTCACCCTCGACAATTTCCTGCTCCAACTGGTATCTGAAGCCCATGCTAGCGTAGCAGATCGCGACACGAGTGCTACCGAGACCTCGAAGCTTGGCCTGCTGGCAGCACTGGACTTAGGCGGTGTATGCCTCTTGCTGGCTCTCTATAAGTCCGTCGTCGTCGATCAGGCTTCTTGCCTCGACGGAAGCCATATCAAGATGGAAATGACCAGGACAAGTCGCTCATGGTGAAGGCCGCGCTCGTTTGCTCGTGACCGTGATAGGATAGCCGTGAGCCCATTGCGTCATGGACCTGTGGTGTCGAGGTGGATAGGGAAGAAGTGACCGCTCTCGGTCTACTGCACACTGCAGTGTATATATTTGCCAACTCCACGAGGACCACGACTGTCGGCGAGGACAGCAACTCACAGGTCAGGCCAATCACGGCTGTCCCATGTACACGCGCATCCGCAATGTGCTCCCTGCCCAGTCCCCACTGTAGCGCAACTTGATCATTGACCGCCGTGCTCCCACAAGCAGCAACTGCTGACTCAGCCGCGCCTAACTTTTCCTCCACCACTGCTTTGAGCTGTTAATAACCGAGCAGCTTTCTCCTTCATCAATGACGATAAACGTGCCATAACTACTTATTCAATACTCTTTGATCAGTGACTCGCGAGTGACGGTAAGTTAAGCGTCGGAAGATGACCGTCATGCGTACATGTCGCCGGTCTCATTGAAAAAAGAGCCCCATGAATCTGCAGTGGAAACATTCGTGCTCCTCAACTCCGACTTTCATTGATCCAACTGCTGCTCTCAGACTCTCTCTTCTCCATCACCACAGCTACAATAATTCTTCTCTCTCCGCGATATTCCCTAAACTGCAAGTCGTTCCTTCTTGAAGCCAGCAGCACGCGACCACCTGGCTTCATTTTCTGCACGTGCAGCCACAAATAGCGTCACCGACCAGAAGAAGAACGACTTCGGGAATGTAGGCTTGGGTCAACAAGTCAGCCCCTGAACATGGCAGGCAACGCAGCTGACGTTGGGCTTCTTCCATCTTCACAGCAAGCCAGCACTCTTCTCAAAAAAATGAAGCTCTCTAGCAGCTTGATTGCCGCGAGTGCATTTTTCGCCACTCAAGCTCTAGCTCTGCCCGCAAACACCTTCATCTATTCGAATCCTTTCCAACAGCAACAAGTATTCCAAAAAGGCCCAGAAATCATACAGGATGCTTTTAGTCGCGGCAGCAATACCCTCGCGCCGTTCACTCACAAAGAAGCCGCATTCGACAAGTGGTGTCGGCAGGCCAAAGACGGCTTCTTGGAGAGTTTGGAAAAAGGAGGCGCCAACGAGTGGGTCGTGGTCGTAGGCAACGAGGCAGCAGGTGGGCGAGCATCCCTCACATGTCGCAACACTGAAGACTCTGTGTCGATTAATTTGCCCCTTCTGCGTAACACTGACAGACACCGACTCCCTGGTCTCATCGCTGGCCACTGCCTACTGGCTCTCACACCGCAATATCGACCCACTCAAAGCAGTCGCCCTGTTGCAGATCAAAAGCGCAGTCCTCGACTACAGGCCAGAGAATAAGCTGCTCATGCATGATGCGAAACTACAGCCTGTGCATGAGGCGATCCTAAGTGAGTACATGTGTACCTACGTCCATGATTTTGCATCTGTTGACAAGCTTTTACACATTTTACGAACAGCTCTCGACCAATTGAAGTGGCCCCGATACAAGCTATCGCAGATGATCAGGGGAATTGTGCTTACCGACCACAATCGACCGCTTTCTTACTGGCAGAATGTGCCCCTCTTAGGCATGATAGATCAGTAGGTCTATAGATTATCAAGTATGCGTACTTAGACTGGGCGGGCTCACATTTGCTCTGTGTCAGTCATGCCGACCGTGGCCGCAACGCGACTGCCAACCCACGTAAGCCAACCATCAGCCATTCTCTAAAGGGGCCGTCGACTAATTCCCAATATGCGAACAGGGATCATCAAGATGATCGGCTCGACTACCTCGCTTGTGACCCAGCTACTTCTCGACGAGCAAAGTCAGCACGGATCAGATATCCCAAAGGAGCTAGCAGACATTTTGTTCGCCACTATGTCCCTTGACACGAACGGCTTGAAGGAGAAGAAGGTCAGCCCTGAAGATACGCAAGCTGCGAATGGCATCTTCCCGTATACCTCGTATAGCAAAGGTGACATCAAGAAGGAATCAAAAAGGATCAAAAAGACAATGAAGAAGGCACAGAACGATATTGCAGATTTGAATATCACGCAGTTGTACCAGTAAGATCTTTGTTCTGCGAAACATGGATATGACTGCTTTCCACGCTCATCTTTGCAATTTATTACAGGCGTGATTACAAGGGCGATATCATGTACAACTCGACAAAGCCCGTGCATATTGGTTATGCGAATGTCCCACACCGCTTTTCAAAACTCATCGAAAAGGCGCATAACAAGACGCAAGAAGGCTGGGCAAGTGAAAGTCGAACGTTCCTCAGGGAGAATCAGATCGATGTGCTAGTCATCCTGACGAAAGCGAAAGAAGACGATGGTACAAAAGTCCGCGAGATCATCTTGCTTGTCCGCCATGGTCAGCGTCTGACGGAAGATGAGGCCGAGCGGATCTATCACAAGATTAGGAACTCGCTTGAGAAGAGTAAGGACTTGAAGCTTAAAGTGTGGCATGATGAGAAAGATTTTGGACATCAGCGATATGCGTGGAAACAGCAAGGAGACGGCAAAGGTAGAAAGGCGATTCGGCCAATTGTTGAATTAGCAGCGCAAGAGTGGTGAGTTAATAGTCAAAACTGAAGCTACAACATCAAAAGAGCTAGCCCTTGTAACTTTAGCGAAATAGGAAGCTGCCCATCCAAGCCAGGTCTCCCAACGTTACTCAGGGATAGCTTGTCTGGTAGAAGCGTCAAGCCAATCGGTACTGTATGTTATTGAGCTAACTCCGTCATGAGTGGTCTACTTCCTTCCGTGTATTAAACAATCATGGAAAAGTCTACATTACTATACATCGTGGATGAACGGTGGCTACAGGGGAATGCGTATGTTCGTCGATGCCGGCGCAGTTCCCACGCCGTGGATTCGGTGGCGGTAACTGTGAATCATCGATGTCCCACTTCACCCTGCTCCAATCGACCTGTGTGACTACTTCAGAGCCGTTCTGCAAAGCAAGCCATATACAATCCTGTAAATAAGCTTGATCGCTTCGAATTCTGATGAACAGTTCCCGTAAACTTGATGAAGACGTTTCTGATTGCTTGATGAAATCACGAATCATCTCGACTATAGCTGTTGGAACAGTCCCGGCTGGGACATTTTGGCGCAGAAAAAAGGAAGACCGATTCATGGGGTTTAGTTGCTCCCGAAGGTCCAACTTTATCGATTCTAAGTAATACGCTTCGTAAAAAAGACGCAAGATATCGGGGCAAAGGCCTGTTTCTATGGCAGGTTTGACCTGGATGGAAGTAATTCTCCCTAGTCCTAAGTGTTTTAGCGGAAGACGATGCGCGCCGGCACTATGGCAGGCCAAGTAGTGTAGAGATAGCATCCGTACTTGAGACAAGAAGCTATTTTGCCCTTTATTGTGTGGATCGGTCAAGTTCAAAGGCGTAACAGCGTCTTCTAGATCGAACGCGCCGTTGTTGACGAACAATCTTAGACTAGCTTTTTTCAGATTCGGAAAGAGATGCTTGCCATTTTCGCCGATTCCTGGGATTCTTCGAAATTCCCGAAGCAGGTTGCGTCCTGCCGAAGTTTGTGTTTCGATGACTGGAGTATATTGAAACGTTTGTACAAACCGCAAAGTGTCCTTCGCTCTTCCTGGAAAAAGGATGCAAGTCTTCTTCGTAAGCAAACAATCCTCCATTGTCTGCTTCGCAGACTGCGCAGGAGCTCACCTCTTCGAATTTGTTCGAGGATCCAACTTTGGAAGAGTCCAAGCTGTGCCCTGGACGAGATTACCAGATTGCGATATAGACAATGCCGCAAGTGAGTATACGCTTCTCGATTTGAGAGCGTGCATTTTATCTTTGTTTTGGTGTCGCAAAAAGTAACGATTAAAGATAGGATAGAGAGTGGAAGCTTTCTCCCTGTTTTTGTGAGACCGTCGGTGTGTCTTGGTGACCGTATAGTGACACGCATAAAGTAGATACAGGGCGGGTAAGTTGTTCCATTGAGCAGTGGTGTAGAAAGTCGTCCTGCAATTGATGGACCAGACTCGCAATCCGTGAGCTGCCGAGGTCAGTATCATCGGGCCTGTTTGACGCGACGGTGAGGTAAGCCTAGTCCGTCACTTGGTCAGTCGGAGGTGTAGTAAAGTGAGCTTGTCATACAACCAAGCAGCCAATGTGCTAGCATTGTTGACTCGGAGAGCATCGTGCCGGCATGCTTTTGAACCTCTGCTCGCGACTTCGGCGGCGCAGCAGTCAGATAGCCAGTGGACAAGGCATCCAGTCCAGTCCGTCGTCACCATCACTGTCATCAGGATCTGTCTCCGAGTACTGTCAGTCTGTGTGTGAATGAAGTGCAAAATAAGTGCAAAGGCAAGCAAGTGTTCTGCTCCAAAGCCTCTTCTTTTCAGTAGGCAATCGACCTCGCTTCAACACCTGCCAACGATGATGATGATTTCAAACCTCTGGCAAGGGCTGCCTAGACTACTATAGCGTCTCCAGGCTACCTTCTGGACCAGCCAAGCCTGCTCCTGCACACCCTCGTCCCCGGAACTCCAGACAAAGGCTGGCTGCCAATATACAATGTTTCTATTACTGCCAATAAATACGCAGAGAGTGGTTACTGTCATTAATATCACTAGTCTTATCACTTTAGCTAATTCCATCACTATCGCTACCCTCGTCACTATGACCAGCTCACATCATCAAGGAAGAATCTGCGAAATCAGACTAGACCAATCCATCTCCAACAATGGTCGCTCAGATGTGGTGCTTCCAGGTTTGCGCACTACCACTCTCGCCGCCAGCCAATACCACTCCAGCTCAGGAGATGTAAAATGCCACTCCTCCAGGTCGGTTGCAGCTCGCACGAGGGCCTTTGCAAGGCTGGGAATCAACTCGTCGGCCTGCGTGTGATCTGTATACAGCACCAGGTCTGAAAGTGTTAACCGTCTTCCGTGTTGTAAGAAAGCCCGAAGGAAGGTTCCCAATTCCTTCGCATAGATCTCGAGGCTTTCAAAGCTCTGTTGACGATTCACTTGTGTGAATGTCAGTTCATCTTGGAGGTGAACGATAACAGTTTTTAATCCTTTCTGATCCCTCAGGGAGCGGGCCACTAAAGAATCGGGAGCCTGACGATATTTGCAAGAAAGATGTACTGTGGTTACGTCTTTCATCCCAAGCAAGGCGAAAGCTGGGCGGGCATCCTCAAAGGTGATCTTCTGCTCACCAATCCACAATTGTTTGACGTCTGCCAAGAAGCATGCTCGGAACTCTCCATCGACTGTCATAGCGGAAAGAGAAGTGTCTGTGAACCTGGCAGAGGCATACGGAGGTCTGTCGAAGGCCAGTTTCGCTTTCGAAAGCCTAGGGAAAATCAGATTCCCTTTCTTGGTGGTTTTGACGATCTGGCTGAGGTTGAATAGAGGGTCGTCTGAATCATATTTGATGTAAAGATCGCTTGGAATGAAAGGTCGATGTATAAAAAGTCGGATTTGTGACAGCAGAGTGCGCATTCGATCTGTTCAATGAAGAAAATTCAATATCTGAGACTAGGCCTGTATCGACAATATCCCGAGGACTTACTCTGAGTCTCATCCTCATCCTCAGTTTCGTTATCATTGTCCACCTCCTTGACGCACCGAGCAAAGGCCTCCAACTGGCGTGGCCCTTGAATCTCTACACATTGAAATAGCAACATCTGAAGAGGCCACCGTACTTGTCTGTTCAATCTGCATAGCGTTGCCTTTGTAGGGATGTCGCACATCGCAGCGACCGCCAGAAGGAGATTTTGCTTCATTTTGGCCGCATTCAAACATCTCATGCTGTCTTGGCGCAGCGCGACGCTTGCGCTTGATTCTTCCATCTCGCTTACGTGATGCAAGTTTTTCCTCCAGAACGAGCTCAGTGGTAGCTGAACAGAGTTGCAAGGGGGGAAAAGCGAGGCTAGTTGCCAATGCCCGTCAGATTTGTGAAGAGGATTGAATCGTCTGTCAGTCACGTTAAGTCAGTTTGTAATAGGACGTTACATCACGACCGGTCTGTCCTGTCGGTTGACTGTCAGCACTGACGCTATACATGCTTACGGAGTACGTCCACAAAGCACTCCACTTACTTGCTTTCAGTCGGCTACTCGCCTTGTCCCACTCAAATGCTCAGTATCTCTTTCGTCAGACTGATGCCCAGCTCACGTGCGAAGTTCCAAGGGAGTCAATTCTCAGAATCACAGAGCTGGGAGCTAGCTCTGAAAGCCGTTCGGAGTAAAGTGAGCTCTACCATTGTAACTTTTTCAGAAAATGAAACCAGACTACTGTCGACTACTATCGAGATTGTAGGGTGTACAGCTTCATACCCATGGAATCTCCCGATACAATCTTACTTTGTCGCTTGGGAACAGGCGCACAGGCTGGCGGTGTGCGTTTCTAGATGTCCATTTGAGATTCTTCCTCAACCATTCCTTCTCCCAGCAGTCCGCCTCCCAATCTTTCACAATGCGTTTACGAAGATTAGGTATAAATCTTTGGCATTGATTCTCATTTAGAACCAGTATAAGCTCTCTGAACCGCATCCACCGACCATGACCTTCCCACCAACTATAATCGATCAATGCTTTTTCTATAGGCTCTGCATGTTCTTCGATACGTCTTGTTCTGCCTCTGGCTGTCACGGTTCGTTCGTGATACTTCAAGTACTCATCGATATCAATAATCACAGTCTCTAGCGCTTTCTGTCCTATCAAGAAGAAAGCTGCGTCCCTTGAGGGAAGTAAACCACGCTCGAGAGCAAACGTTATGATTACTGTAGTTAGGCTTCGGATGCCTAGCAGCTCAAAGGCGGGATGCAAATCTCCGGCTCTGTTGCTGATGAGCTTATCAAGGAAAAGTATTGTGATGTCTGTTAAGAAGCATGTTCGTGATTTACGTGGAATGCAACTCGACACTTCAGCCAGCTGCGCTCTGACGACATCTCGAGGGAAATGGCTAAAAGCATTGAAAGTGATTCTCGCTTTGATGAGTTTGGGGAAGATTCTTTTCCCATTCGACGTCTTTCGAGGGATTTGGCTGAGCTTCACAAGGGTGCTAGCAGGTCGGAAATCGTGGGCAGAACGGCTAAGGACAGTCGGACGATAAATGAAATATTCGACTTTCGCTAGTGCTGCCATTGCTGATTCTAATCGTCGCACTTCGTGAGAATGAAAGCATGGTTATCGACTGACTAATGCTCGGGACTTACCGTTATTCTCGGCCTCGTTGACAAGCCGAGCGAACGCATCCAGCTGCCATGCGTGTTGAATTTCGACGTGTCGAAAGAGTAGGTTTCGAAGAGGTGTTTGCAATGCTGTGTTCGCTCTGCACAGTGTGGCTTTTGTGGGTGTATCACACAATGAAGCTACGAACAGAAAGAGCCTCATGCTAATACGGCGTGGAGGGGGTCCGTCATGCATCGCACTGTCGATTCGGTCAAGATTGTACGACGCTCGCATGCCGAGTATCGGTTCTCGTCTACTGCTGGAAGAGCAAGCTGGAGAAAGTGACGGGCAGAGGACTTAGTTGCTTTGAGGAATACAGGAGACTCATTGTCCGGGCGGATGCGATTCTCTTTTGACGACAAAGTGGGCGGGAGGGTCGGTCATGCCGGTCGTGTTTGTCGGTTCGTCATGCTAAGACCGGGTCTGCGTTTCTCATCCATTTGCTTGCTTGACTCGTCTTGATAGCTCCTGATTGCTACACAACTACAGCCAGCTTTAGGGTGCATGCAGACATGTTGTCGTGTTGAGGCTTTCGTTAAGTTGTAGATCATGCCAGCTCAATCCAGGCGACGGCGGCTGGACCGCGCAAGACGAGGTGTGGGAGCCATCGAGCATGCAGCTGGCTGTCGCTTGTGACCATACTGCGGTCGTGCCATCATATATATCACATCATCCTGCTGTTGAGTGGCAATAAAGCAAAAGGCAAGGCAAGGCTGCTTTCTCGACTTTGCTTTCTTACGAATGCCACATCGACTCGACTCGACTTGGATATTGGATGCACTGATACTGCTTGCAAGCAGCTTTCTTAAGACAAGACGATATCCGGAGTGCGGCCTTGGGTGCTCGACTCGCTGGAGCGAGTGCTCCACCTCGTCATGTGGTGCTGAAAGCGCGGCTGAGGCATGAACCGTCAACAGCAAGCAGCAGGACGCATCACCGGCCCTGAGCATACAAGCTGACGAGCACACCTGACATGATCCACCACACGATGGAAATGACCCGTCTCCTCTCGAAATCTGCGACATGGCCGTCAAACGGTCATGACAAGAAGCACAGCACAACGAAGGTCTCGTGCAAGCAGAGTCACACCCTTGAAGGATAGTCTATCGCATTCACGTCTGACAGAACGACCACACTTACAAAACGTACGAGACTTTCACTACGTCAAAGGCCGCCACTCGTACAATTCCCCGCTCGCGTTAGCTGGGATGAAGAATGAAAGATGCTTCTCGCTTCTCTTCTTCTCTTCTTCTCATCCCTCTCATTACTATTTGACACATCAGTCTTCACCGCTGTTCATTGCACAATCACATCCACAGTCCTTTCATACACACAGATACACACTCTCTTTCCCGCACCTTTTCATCAGACATCTCTTCACTGGGTCAACCTCGCAGATTCTTCATCAAATGGACTTGCTACGTTCACCTTTCCAATGGCTTCACAACCCTCTTGCCATCAGTACGGTAGTCCAAGAGGAACCTGTCCACGATGACGATGTACATGTCATTGACATGGAAGAAGGCCTCGCTATGGCTGCAGAGTGAGCGCGTGCTTCCGTACTACAATTTTCACATCGACATGGCTGACACACCCCTCAGGCCTCTCGCTTTGTATATTATGCAACCATCCAATTCCTCAACCGACACATCTCCACCCTCAGTGCCATCCTGCACAATCAAGGCCATCCCAGGCAAAGGTGTAGGCCTGGTCGCGACTCGGCCTATTCAAGCAGGCGAGAAAATCATTTCAGAATCACCATTAATAAGATTGAAACTCTCAGAATTAGGTTATTATCGATTGGAATGGGAAGTAAAACGGCTTTCAACTCGACAACAATCAGATTTTTGGAAGCTACACCACACTGGCATGGAAGAAATGCCTGGATTATTTGAAATCTGGACAAAGAATTCGTTCTCTTCTGGTGATCAACACCAAGCTATCTTTAGTGTCATATCACGTATCAATAATTCCTGCACTCCTAATGCCTCTGTCTCTTGGGCGGATGGGCATAAAACCAAGAAACAACACGAAAGTGAAGAATGGGGTAGCATGAGTGTTATTGCGGGTAGAGATATTGCACAAGGAGAGGAGATTACGGTTTGTTATACTTCGGTATTGCATTCTCGTAATGCTAGGAACGAGATCCTTCAGCACGCGTGGGAATTCGCTTGCCGATGCCATTCCTGCTCATTGAAGGGGGAGGAGTTGTTGGATAGTGAACGCAGGAGAAGAAGAGCTGCCTCTATATTGGATGCACTGGATTATGAGGATCAGGATGTCAAAGGAATTTTCGAGCTCGTAAGTCTCGGCTCGGGCTATCCACCTTGCTTTAGCATCGAACGAGGGTACTGACGTGCTTGCAAATGATAACAGGTCAAACAAGGCCTCGAAGTCCTGCAAGAAGAAAAGCTTCACACTCCGCTCTTCTCCATGTCCTGGTTCGCTTATCAATATGCCGCTCTCTACGAATTGACAGATGAAGCCGAACACTGGGCGGGTCGAGCTTATGAGCATTCGAAACTTGTCAACGGCGAGGACCACCCATCTACCCTCGCTGCTCGATATGGAATGCATACCCCTACGTTCTACCCAGCTTCGAAGGGCTCGTGGATGGGTTCGGTGAGTGCATGCGTGGTGGCGTAATCAGTATATAGTCCACGATATTACAAGTATCTTCTACAAGTTGAAGACGTAATGTTGCCATTTAATGCAATGTAGCTTTGTCTTGTCAGGATCGAATGTCTAGTGCAGGATTGATTGCATGTTATGAATCAGCACAAATCACCCTCTTTGAAGCTTTTCTTCGTGTCACCAGGGTATGCCACCCGCCAACAAACAGCAAAGAGACCAGACGAGACTAGACCACAGCAAGCAAGCAAGGGAGCGCGTGTCAATGTCCGCTTTTGTATCGAGCTGCCGTGCTATGAGCCAGACCTTGTGATGGACGGATGTGGTGATGGGCCAGAGCGCCTGGACAAAAGCGACAGACATGGACCACTCCAGACGGCGTGCAGACAAGCGTGAAAAGCACGACACTGGTGCTGAAATGTCGATGCAGCTGGCTGACATGGCGTCCAGACAATGCATGCTGAGGGTTGGCGGTGTACTTGCAGGTCGACGCTCTCTCTGTCCTGCAGATAATCCGTATCGAAAGCAAGCACGCAGCAAGAGCTGAAGCACCCACAAGCTGCACATAGAGAGACCAGCATGGCAGCGCAGCAGTCTCGTTCATATCGATGCTATCAAGGCTCTCATCGTCCGCGTCCCACCTTTATCCAGGCAGCTGCCACGCCTGCCGTCCTCGGAGGGGGGAATGCAGAAGACATGGCTGTCCAGAGTGTCGGCACACCTGTCGATGGAAAGCCACTGCCGTCGAGACCTGCCAATCACCTCCGCCAGCAACACTGTGCTCACCCCAAGTCATTCAATGCCCGGTTCGACTCGCAGTCTACTCCTCCGCTCCATACGGAAGTCATACTCCTCCCAGACGAGCAAGAGGAAGCAGTCACCTCGACTGCTAGACCACCACTCACTTCCAAGTTCTCGTTTGATAACCTGACTGCGATGGGCGAGAATACAGAGTCCGGAGGGGCATTCAAGAGGATGGTAACAAAGTGAGTGATGCAGCCTCCGTTTTGCCGACTCGGCGCGTGCTTGTGCCTTATGACCTGCATAGACTGATACATGCACACACCTCAGAGCATGGCTACAGAACATCACCCAGGCAGCTCGCAATTCTACTTATTCCTCATCGAGCAGCTCGGCCCCTAGTCAGTCTAGATCAGATTCACTGACAGGCAGCAGTGCCAGAGGAGCCAAAGAGTACCCAAGCAATAACCAAATCAGTACTTCACCTCCCTTAAACCGTCAGCCTGCTTCTGTATTCTCGACTCGGTTCCGACGAGACCATAACAGAGAGAAAGAAACGAGATCGCCAAGTCCAACGAAAGAGCAGGTCTCGTCGGTCAAAGGAGATGCTGGCAACATGATCATTGGTAACCCGGAACTGGTACATCCAGCTTTGGGTGGATCTACTCTACCCAATACAAACCTTGGAAATGGAGCGAGAAGGGTTGGATTGCCAGCCGAAGCCTTTGGGTAAGTTTCCTACTGCTACAACCCTCCCCACTCTCCTGTTTGGTCACCGCGACAATCATAAACTCCATCTCTTGCACCAATTCTATCCTTTTATTGATATGCCCGACCCTTTGTGGACCATCCACTGACATTTTCTTTTGGTCCGCCCAATATCCCTTTCAAACTTTTTCCTCGCACCGTGAACCATACTATGCCTACTTTCTTGATATGACTCATCTCATCCACTATCTATCCCTCCATGGCTCGCTGCATCACAGTAGCATGCCGGATCACCGCATATACGTACCTCCTGCAAGCCCTCCACCGAGAAGGAGCGAAGACAGCGTACGCAGTCTACAGTCCAGCACCTCCACAGCCATCTCATACGGCAGCGGCTGCACCACTACTTCAAATGCACTATCACTTTCCTCATCCACAGATGGCGGCAACACTCCATCATGTGCATCGTCATCCTTTGGCAGCGCAAGAGCCATCAAACATGATAGAGAATTACCATACCTTCCCTTGAGGCTCAAAAACACAACCGAAGACCATGGGTTTCCCTATGCGAACAGCAGACTATCTCCCACAGATGCTGTCGAACAACTTGTCCTTACACCTCAACTACCGCCTGAAAGTGCAAAATACGTCTGTAGAAGCCTATACCCAGCTTCCAAAGATGATAAGTCAGAAAAGACCCCCATGGTCGCGACATTCAGAGAGACACCCAATACGAACATGGTCAAGGATGAAATCCCATTTGGTCATTCGGCAAACAGCCGTCCCACTTCGCCCGAATCTAAGCGAATAGAACAGATCAATAAAGAAGTGACTATAAGGTCTCCTCTATCCCCTGCATTCGCGAACATATCACCTCTGGGCACGACTCGGAAGCTCGCCAATCAAATCGAAGGTTCTGTCATACGTCCAACACGCTCTTCATCCTTGAGCGATGTCAGTCAGAACAAACAAAGTCAATCACGACCTCTGAACAAGAAAGTACCTTTCCACGCTGTGCTCCTACAGCCTGTTCCTTCTTTCCCCCCGGACCTTGCCGACGAAGAAAATTTGATCAACCTACATGTCGGAGGAAGCAAAGTTTGCACTACAAGATTATCAGCTATTACTGCACATACAGATTCTCATCTTGCCAAGTTTCTGAAGGATAATTCGAAGGCAACTGACACTAAATTCAGTTCTGCAAGTAGTCGAGCAAGCGCACAAATAAAACACCACACAGAACCTGGAGAGTCTGGAACAAGCAAGGTTAATGAAGCGCGAATGTCTGAAACTCGTACAGTACCTGCAACTGTAAAGCTCAACCTTCCTACCTCGCCTATTCATGCTTTACGATCAGCTCGAGCATCCATATACGATGATATTCCATCAGATGAAGCCGAAGAGGGCGATATTACTGGGGAGATATTCGGTAATTATGCCAACGTAAAAAGCTTCAGAGATAATTTGGAAGTACCACTTCCTTCATTTCCTAATCCAAGGAGTCATCGCCTGAGATTTAGTAGAAATCACCTAGCAGACACCAAGACAAGCGAAGAAGGCGGTGTACTCTCTACTGCTGCTTCTAGCGAGTATGCGAGTACTGAAGCGGAGGACAATTTCATTCTCAATTTCTTGGATACAACACCAGATGATGAGAATGAGGATCCCTTCAATCTCCAATCAGCTCAACCCTCGCCCATACCTTCAGGCGCAAGCGAAGCAGAAAAGCAGGAAGCTAAAAACGAGACTGGAGCAGCTCAATCAAGTAAAGCAAGCCTGGAATTTAGATATTCTAACTCTTCTTCTTCACATATACCTTCCTTATCATCTTCTCCAAGTTCTTCAGCATATCAAGTCGATTCTCCAATCCTCCTCTCTGGAGCAGCCAAGCGACTCATGGAAGATATCACTACTGCTAGTGGAGGATTCGAGAACTTGATCGCGCAGCATGAACAACATGTACTGCATCCCATCAATGTGTACCTTGATCGCTCTGCTGAATCTTACGATGCTATCTTCCATTTTCTTCGAGCTGGTACCCTACCTAGAAAACTATGCTTGGACGATGCAGTCTATGGCTCTTTCAACAGTTTCAATCACAATGACCAAGATTCGATACACGCTTTGCTGAACAGTCTCCCTCCGGACACAAAGAGCAAATTGATGCCATTGGTACTTCATCCTATCATGTCAGAACTCAAAGACCTTAGAGAAGAAGCGGAATATCTTGGTCTGTCAAATCTTATCAACTTATGTGAAGTGGAGATATCGAAATTGAAGAAGATGATACGATGGAGTAGAAATATCGTTGCTCATCCTGGCGGGTTACACCTGAGATCAGAAAGCGAAGGAGGATTGTCCACAGCTAGTGGACAGCAAAAGTTTCCGTCACGATTACTGGGAAAGCAGGCAAATAGACCTCGACCCAGATTAGTTGGACATAGACAGTATGATTCGGAAAGCAAAGTCTTGCCTAGATCTGCAAAGGGTAGTGAAGTTCGTGATAATTGGATTTGAACGTACAGCATTTCCAAACTAGGCAGAGTGAGAGTAACGGAACTGTGAAAGATAGACCTATTGATGTACATATGCGTGATAATGTGATAAGCGAAAAGCGAGCTGACAGCAATGACCTGAAATCGCAGTTCGAGAAGGACGGCTGGCTTCCCATTTCGCTCAAACCGCAAAAGGTGGCATTTCAGATAGTGGAATTTGAACACGATTGTAATATAACAACGCGAGTCGAGACACAAGAGCTTGAACTAGACTCTGACACTAACACACACTTTGATCATTACTTTGTCATTGGCACCTTCGTGCACCACGCCAGGACCTCCATGTCCCGGCCCCCCCGCGGCCGCGCTAGAGAAGACAGCTGACGAACCAGATCCGCCTGCTGAGCAGCATGGAAGACGGTAGAGTAGTCCATTTGTAAAAGAGGTCGCTCAAGAGGACTGCCAGATCTGAAAACTATCCTCTCCGCCAGCCAGTCCCACTCTACTTGCGAAGGCACTCCTAGTGCTAGAGACCTTGCAAGTTCTGATTTCATTTCATCAGACTCATCTGAACCGATATTCAGCACAAAGGCTTCAAGGTCACTCCCTCGTAAAACGTTGTAGCATGTCCGAAGAAAGAGGCCTAGGTTTAGCGCATATTCTTCCAGGTTCTCAGTCTTGTCTTCATAATTCCCTTCATGGAGCTTCAGATTGTCACCATTGGTAATAAAGACAGTCTGTAGTCCTTCACGCACTACTACCCACGCACTCTCAGGATGCGGAGCCTGCCGATATCGGCAAGCGAAGGTCACTGAAGTCAGATCTGATATGCCCAATAGGTCCAAAGCTGCGTATGGATTTGGGGACTGCGCCACCAAGCACAAGTGTTGGATACGTTCCAAGAAGCATGGCGGATCGAGTGTCCCTGACGTCCAACCGGCCACCTCAATTTCACCCTCATCGGTAAACCTGGTGAAAGTTAATTTCGCTTTCGTAAGTTGAGGGAAAATCGATTTCTTATTTTTAGTTTCTTTAGCGATTAGTCGGAGCATGTAGAGCGGCTCGTTTTCTGTAGCGCTACACTCAAGACGGTAAGGAAGTGGCGGGCGATATATGAAGCATCGAGCTCGGGCTAGTAAAGTACGCATGCGATCTGCCAAATAGAAAAGGTCAATCATGCGAGTACTGTGAGTCCTGTGAGTCCTGTGACGGGCTATATCACTGGCCAACCCACTCTCGCTCTCGCTCTCAACGTCATCGTCGTTGATTACCAATTCGACACAGCTAGCAAAGGAAACCAACTGGCCTGGTCGCTGAATCTCTATACAGCGAAATAGGAGCGTTTGTAGAGGATCGCGTGCTTGTCTATTCAAGCTGCACAACACGGCCTTCGTTGGGGTATCGCACATCTCAGCGATGATCAAAAGGAGAGTCTGGTCCGCCAAGAGTGCACGTTTGCATCGCCTGCTGTTTTCGACCCGGTATGATGGGTCCATCTTGCGTCCGTGTCGAATCCACTTGCGGTATAAAGTCGATGTATCTTAACTGAATTGGAGAAGACAGAAGGCGAAGGGGGAACTTGCTTCTTACCCCGATCTTCGAACAAAGACTGTCCTGTCCGACAGGAACGCTGGGTCGGTCCGTTCAGTCTGTACTGTAGATTGACAGAGGAGTTTTTTCGTGATTGTCAAACCCAACATTCATCTGACACCAACGCTCTTCGCAATTAAACTCATCAGAAGGTTCGGTGAGCGCTTCCTACCCTCGCCAAGTGTAGTGCACCGGAGACACAGAGAGAGAGACACGGACAGAGACACACAGAGAGTCATGAAGAGAGGAGATCAACTGGATTAGATGCAAAAATCTATTATAGCTATGATTCAATTCACCTGACATGGTCGCTCTACTGACTTCTTTCGCGACAGAGCAGCTGCAGGCCCAGCTAATCTCCTCTAAGTGGGCCGCTTCAGCCAATTCGCAGCTTCTGACTGAGCGACTTGACGTGCTTGAGTGAGGTCAAACGTCTCTATCCACTGTCAAAGGCCAATTCAAAGGGCATGTAATCAGCATGCAGTTTCTCAAAATCAGGCTTCAGGATAATGCACCTCATAGTCACCCACGCGCCCTCCAGCATCTTTTCCTTCACCAGCAGCATTCGTACTAGTGAAGAAACGCTTGTATTCATCGAAAGTCATGGTCAGACTCCAGCCTTGGAGGCGACGTATGAGTGCTGAGAGCAAACCGCAGCGATGCTTGCCTCTATTGCATGCGATCAGGATAGGATGATTGCGACTGTCTGTGATCCAAAGCAGTGTATTAGCCGATATACCTTGTGCCCTTCCCCTGAAGCTGGAGCTTACCGAGAACTTGCTCTAATGCCTTGTCCATCTCCGCGCGAGAGGCTTCTTGTAAAGGCTCTTTATTACTCTCCACGCTGCACATGCAAGGTAAAATCAGTCAAGTGAGCACACTGAATTGTGGTGCATCGAACATCCGCCAGAAAGAAATACGTACCGATAATGCATGACTCGCAATCCGCGTTTTTTGGCCCATTTCAGCGTGTCCTCCTTGAAATCTTGATCTGCGAGATACCTATGAAATAACAGTTTGAGCATGCATACGCCCAAGATGCTTCTCATGCACAGAGACCCACAATATACTCTTCAAACCCAGCTGGTCCAGGTAGAGGTAGTTCTCAGGCCGAGGAAAGCCAGATCGGTATACTCCAGGCGAAACGATTGCGAATGTCAGGGGCGGGACATAGATGGGAGCAGATATAAGTGTAGGCTCATGCGAGTCTGAAGCTGATGCTATTGAGGACGAGGATGAAGAGGGTGGAACTGAAGTGGCGTCGTTGAAGGTGCACGGCGAGAATACGCCCAATCTTCGGAGGAGCGAGACTGTGCTGGTTGGGGAGGTGTCCAGTATGCTCTGTATTGACGGTGAAGACATGCTTGATGTGGGTGGAGTCGCAGTCATGATGGCGACTCGCTGGAGGGCAGCTGGACGGCCTGTAAACGCCGGGCGAGCTTCAACAGCAGACGAGCAGCAGCTTCGAGCTATCGCAGCCTGTATGGTGTCATTGCAGCGATGATATGCGCATGCCGTTCCTTGCCGCTCTTGCAGAATAAAATACCAATGATAGGCACGATTGTGCTGAAGATGACCTGGAATTGCTTTGAAGACTTGCCCTTCACCACGACCGACACCGACAATTAACAATCAAGAGGGAAGCGACATCATGACAAATGTGCTACAATGATTCAAAGACCAACACACTACCATGCCTGATACAAGCTGGCTCGACCTGCTTTCGTGGCTTGAAAGGCATGGATTTGACAGAAGCACTCTGAAAGTCGAATTGCATGAGAGTCCAGCCGGAGGTGTGCAGCGTTGATTGTCTGAGACTGGAACAATCTATACAGCCTATACTGACTTCATGACAGGTGGTCGCAAGCTCGTTGCAACATCGGATATTCTCGTCAGTTTTTATAGCAAATGTTCTTGACTTCATTAGTCAAGGTCAAGCAGAATACAGCTTTCTGCCTGGATGCTGACGCTTTCAGAATGCTAAACTTGTTCTACAGCCTCAGCAAAAGCTCATATCGCTTCCCACATCAACCCTGCTGAATAGCGTAACAATCTCGTCCCTCTACGATCTAGATATGGTCGAAGAGCTATCTGCTATTCAGCTATTATGCCTGCACCTCTCCCTTCATAGATTCACCACGTCAAGCTTCTCTGAAACAGCAGAGGACTTCATACCTTACATTCGGACTCTGCCACAGGACCTTAGCACAGTGCCATTATGGAGAGAAGTGACCAAAGACGAGAGCTGGACTTGCTTATTCAACCAAGACGGCATTATTCCCTCGGGTCTTCGAAGTGCAGTGGATGATGTCTCTAAGCGTTTTTGGAAAGATTGGAAGCGTACGACGAACGCCTGGGTGAGCCGACCGCTTTCCTTGTCGAAACCTTTGCGACATGCTGATACCTCGATGCCCTAACAGCAATTGACAAATACTTCAAGGACATTGAACGTGGAAGACTACGCATGGGCTTGGCTTTGTGTCAATTCAAGATGTATATACTATGACCTTGAACTCCCCTCACGGGAAGACAATATTACTTTAGCCCCGATAATCGATGTGAGTGGAAAATTGCGCCCCGTCAAAGGCAGCACATAACGCAGACTGAATCGCAAGTACCATAGATGGGCAATCACAATTGTGGTCAGCCAGTAAGCCTCGCTCACAACAATCTCCCTAAGGCTGCTACTGAATCATGCCCGTTGTAGACAAAGATCGTCCAGCTTGACAATGACTTCTGCCTTCTCTCATCCGGCTACGATTCTCACATTGGCGACTGGTCTGAAAAGACAATTCTTATCAAGAAAGGGGAAGAAGTCAAGTACTCTTATTCAGCGCACAGCGACTATATCTTATCAGCCGAATACGGCTTTGCAATGGGCATGCCAGCCAATTCCGACAACGTTCTCGATGTTACCGAACGGGTAATACGTTTATTCGAAGAATTGGAAGACGAGGAAAGACAGCTGAAGAAAAGCATACTCGAAGCGAATGACTATTGGGGAGAATATCATTTCATTCTGTCGGAAGGGCGAGTTGACGTTTCATACCGCTTAACGATGGCTCTCGCGCTCTTCCACATGAAGCGCGGTAGTAAAGCAAATTCAGAAAAGGGCGTACCAAGTCCACGCAAGCGGAACAAGACACTCGATGAAAGTCAAGCTGGCTGGGACTTTCAACCTTTTTACGATCTCGTCAACGGCATTAGAGAGGAGATCTCAGCGGAAAATGTCCGACTCTCGAATGAGACGCTGCAAAGATTATGCCGTGATGTGGAGGATGACAGTAAAGCTGCTTTAGCTCGACTAGCGGATGTAAAGGCCGACGAAACTATGCTAGAATTGCTTAGGACTATCTTGAAAGACGAATTGTGGTTCGCTGTGCGCTATAGGACATCAAGTAGTCATGAAGTTTAGAGTATAGGATATACATTGCCGGCATTGTATTGAGGAGCGGCAGCATAGGAGGACATATGCATGCTCGGCTACTACCCTCTGCACTACTTGTGTCTTGCTTTTCGCTTCACAGAGCTTCTCTTCTCCGACTGCCTCGGGGTAAGAAGAAAGAGAAACACTGCGTCTACACCCACGGAACCCAGGGGCATCGAGCAGAGGTCCCTTGACTGCTTGCCTTCTGCGTCGAGGCTTCTATTCTGTCGATTGAGAAGCTGAACTGGAGTGCTCAGTCATGAATGGTTGATGACGGGAGAACCACTGATGAGTGCGACGAGAAGAGAAGACAAGGCTTCCACCTGACGAGCATCATAGCCATGGACACAGTCAGACGAGTTTCGTGCGTGCAAGTGCCGACTTTACTGGCTCTCTTTGCTTCCCTTCTCTTCCAGCCAGTCTCCACCGTTGGCCATCACTTAGACCAAGAAGGGAAGCGCGAGAGTCGGCTTGCAGACTGCCTGCAAATACAGCAGAAGACGCTTCTCCTCTCAGATGAAAGTGTGGATCCATCCACGCTGCTGTTCTGTACTGCTGAGTCCAACAATGGAAAGACTGCAACAGCCTGGAAGAAGCGGATCATTTGACATCACTTCCCCACCGCTTCACATCGCTTCTCTTCTGAACATGAAGCTTCTAGGAACCAATTCCTCGAGTATAAAAGCAGCCGTTCTCCTGTCTCGTTCCTCTGCTTCCTTCTGCCCACATCATGGGAGACTATCCTTCGCTCACCTTGAGGTCCACTCACCCTTACCCTTCCCTTTATAAGGCTGGACTAACCAGAAGACTTCCTGTAAGTGCGCTTGCACGTGTCCTAGTTCTCCCTCGCCTTACTAATCCTCTTACTCTACCATACATACTCACTCCACCGACCCCCTCTTTGTGTCCATCCCTGCCATCCTTGCGTTTGCTCTTCCGTTGACTTCATATGCATAGACCTATGCTCGTCGCCCAGGCGCATCAGCGCAAACCTTTCTCACCATGTCGCTCCACCCAACCCCTTCCTCTGCAATACTCGAAGAGCACATCACAGATCTGAAAGAAACCGAGCGTGAGGATGAGACTGAGGCTGCTGCAAAAGAGGCCGAAGCTCTACGAGCTCGTGCTCAGGCCCAAAGAAGCACTCGAAATCGCGAGAGAGCGGAGAAGATGATTGCGTGGCTGAAAGAGCGGGACCAACAACTAGTCGAAGACAAACGAAAAATATCAGAGCTCCAAGCAGATTTGACTCGAGTCTCGGGAGAACGCGACAGGAAGAGCGCTGAATTAGCATCAAACACCAAAACCCTCGCTACCGTCAATGGCAAACTAGCTCGTGTTAAAGCTGCTGTTTCAGCTGATGCGGTAGAAAAGACTAAACCCAAGGGCAAAGTATCTATATCTAAGCTGCTCGAAACAGATGAAGAGTGCAGTGGTAAGTTTAGTTCTGCCCGTTTTGCAAGTGCATCTCGTTAAGTTGGATGGCTTTACAGATCCCGAGAATTTCCCAGTGTCAAAGCGGATGAAACGAGGCTAAATCTCCTCAAAACTATCTAGAAAGGCGAATTTTTGGGTGTTATATACTGCCTGCCAAGGGTCAAGTAGCCACAGATGTTAGTATATATTGCCTCTTTTCTCTGTATTTGACAGCGAAGTATGCCCTGATGCCGAAGTCCGAGAAGCAAAGTCAATTCTGGCCAAGTAGTCAATAGCGCAGTCAAATTATAAGCACAGTGGCAAAGCCGATGGAGATAGAGGTCAAGGACGATTGATTGTCATTGCATTGTGCGGAAAAGTCTAAATTACCCCATTCAGCCCGGATCTCTACCATTGTAGTGAAAGATTTCTAGTGCATCTAATGAAAAGATAATCTAGAGTACGTGCGTGAAGCAAGTGTTTAGGGGAGATGGGATGTCCATTCCTCTCTTTGCGTAAAAGTCAATGACCTTTTGACCTTGCTTGGCGATGTTCTCGCCTGTGAGACCGTACTTCTCGTATACCTTCTGGTAAGGTCCGGAAGCTCCGAAGGTACTGTAGAATCGTGAGAAGGCGTTTAGTCATTGCAGCTAGAGATAAGGAGCTGACACATGGCAGGAAGATTTGCGAAAGTAGTGCAGATCTACTCTAAAAGAGACGGTCGTCTGTGGAAGACGTTAGTGGAAGATTTGGCCTGCAAATCTCCTACTACATCTTCCTGACGTCTCTTTTAGAGTAGATCTGCAATACTTTCGCAGATCTACCAACTAATAGTGAGCGCTGGATGCAAATGACTTACTCGATACCGTATTGCTCGTGAGAGTACTTGGCCCTGTGTAGTATACATACGTCAGTGAATCCCCATTGCGCAAGTCGGACTAGTCACGAATAACTGCTTACCATCCCTGGGTGCTCATAGCTTCCACACTGAGGACAGGAGCTCCATCAGGGAAGACAGCCATCTTGTATTCGTGAGATTGAGCGTCGAACGCTTCAAAGCAAGGTAGCGAGACAAGTCTAACGGTTTTACCCTGCTTTTCCAAGATATTGGCAGCTTCGAGGGCAATAGCGACCTCTGAACCGGTAGAGACGAATGTAAGATCTGCCTTCTTGCCGGATGGCGCTTCCTTGAGGACGTAGCCTCCCTTGGCGGCCTTCTCGATGGTCGAGCCCTCGAGTTGAGGGAGGTTTTGTCGGGAGTAAGCCATGACACTTGGGCAATGGGATTCCATGGCCATCAAGTAAGCAGCCGAGGTCTCGTTACCATCTAAAGGTGGGGTGCATGGTGTTCAGTCAATTCGTACGCCCATAAAGTCACGTGACTAGAACGCACCAGCAGGTCTCCATACCATGCAGTTTGGCAGAGCTCGGAAGTGAGCGACAGTCTCGATCTGGGAAGCATAAGTGTGTCTTGTCAGTTGGTGTATGACTAGTGGAAATAGAGAAGGTATTAGCTTACAGGTTGATGCGTTGGTCCATCCTCGCCCAGACCAATCTAAGAACGATAAAGCAAACTATAAGTAAAAGTGTTACATCGAAGATGTAAAGAGAGCAAGAGACCGAATCATGGGTGGCTATCCAAAGAACTCTTTGATGAGAGAGTGCAGCGAGTCTCACGGCACCAGCGCCGTCTATCAGAAATGGCCAAAAAGGGGAACGATCAGAATTTAATCGAGAAAGCTGAGGAATAACCGGAAGACAACTCACAAGAGACAAAGTTAAGGAAAGTGCCACCGGCGGGGATGACGAGTCCTTTTCCATAAGCAGCTATACCGTTCATGATAGCTCCCATACCGTGTTCTCTGACACCGTATCTGACATAACGACCAGCATAAGAACCAAGTTTAGTAGAAGGAGGTTGGAAGTCTTCTGCTGATTTCCATCTTGTCAAGTTTGATCCAGTTAAATCAGCGGACTTTATGCAACCAAAATCAGCCTTCTGAGCAACGAAATAAAGCCATCTTTGGGAAAATTGTTCGGCAACTCACACCGCAGATAAATTCAGGAACAGCCTCGGCGATCTTTCCAATAACAGTCTCTGATAACTTTCTCGAAGCTACAGCTGGATCATCAGGCTTGTAGGTAGGTAAGCATTTCTCCCAACCAGAAGGTAATTTTCCAGCTTGACGTCTTTCTAAATCTTCGGCTTCTTTAGGATATTTAGATTTATATTCATCATATAATTTATTCCATTCTTGATTTAATTTATCACCTCTTTCTCTAATAGAGGCATAAGTTGAAGTAGTAGCTTCAGGAATAGCGAATTTCTCATCTGGGTTGAAACCGAATAATTTCTTGATAGCTTGTGCATCATCTGGTTTAAGAGGATTTCCATGTACTCCATGAGTACCTTGTAATTTTGATCCGAATCCAATTGTAGTTCTCAATCTGATGAGTGTAGGTTTGGAAGTTTCTTTGTGACCTTCGGCAATGGCATTGTACATTGCTTCTAGGTCAGAGTCACCATTCTCGACATGGAGGACTTGCCATCCATAAGCCTTGAATCTCATCTCGACATCTTCAGTGAATGAAACGGCAGTATCTCCATCAATTGTGATTCTGTTATCGTCCCATACGGCAATCAAGCGACCGAGTTGTAGATGACCAGCTAGAGAGCAAGCTTCGGAGGCAACACCTTCTTGGAGACATCCATCACCTAGGAAGCAGTAGGTGAAGTTGTTGATGAGCTCGAGGTCGGGCTTGTTGAATGTAGCTGCAATGTGGGCTTCGGCGATAGCTAAACCGACAGCGTTCGAGATACCCTGTCCGAGGGGTCCGGTGGTAACCTCGATTCCATCGGTAACTGTAGCGTATTGCGGGATGAAGGGGCATTTTATCAGCATTGCGAACTATATCGTCTAGGATTTGATATAGGATAAAAGCGCACCTCCGACTTCAGGGTGACCGGGGGTTCTAGAGCCGAGTTGACGGAACTATAAGGGTGTGAATGAATGCGTCTCAGCCTTCAACAACCTTTCCTGGTCTAATCAATGCCATCTTCAAGGAATGACCTACCTGCTGTAGATCTTCCATAGTAACATCATAACCCAACAAGTGAAGCAGGGTATATTGGAGAGCGCAACCGTGACCGTTTGATAGTACGAATCTATCTCTGTTCAACCAAGTGCTATTCTTTGGGTTGCATCGTAGGAACCTGCTCCATAACAGATGGGCGATTGGGGCCTGCAAAATGCCAATAAATGACGGAGAGCATTTCAGTCTCGAAGTACGGGGCTGCTGGGCCAATGAAGCAGGCTTGAAACTGACCATTCCCATGGGTGCACCAGGGTGACCTATACAAACCAATCCAAAATAAAGCACTCATCAATATCGTCATTCCATTTCTAAAGCTTATCATGCATGCTGTCGTTCAACGTGTGTCAAAGCAAGAAGGACTCACCCGAGTTTGCCTTGTTGACGATGTCGACTGCAAGAGTGCGGATCTATGCGAATTTACAGCGCATTGTACAGTATAGAGCATTCACGGGCCATCATTGCGTCCATTCGAGCAATTCAACAAGCGGGCGGCCGAATGATGCGTTGAGAAGGTCGGAGAGCGGGCAGGATGGATGGAAGTGGGAGGGAGAGCGAGGGATGTGCGTTAGATAGAGAGAACAGTAGGGACGATACCCTTGGATGTTGCTGAATGCAGCGACGCACCGTGTTGATGCAGAGCTCATCGTTGTTGTCCTGAGCATGCATGGATAACGGAGATCAGCGCCAGTCGGCGGCGGGACGACGAGGACCGACCGAGAGCGCGCACCTTTGTGAATGCCATGCTGAGTGAAGTGCTGTTCAGTATCCAGTCGCTGCTTGCTTGCTTGCAGGTGGATTGCTCTACTTGATGGTTATAAATTGGTCAAAGAGAGAGAAAGAAGAAAAGCAAGCAAGCGGCGGCAAGCTGCGGCGGAACTGGCGGACGACGGGAGGGCGAATATATTCGAGCATTGGCAGGCACGACAGACAGCGTGCATAGGAGAGAGTAGAGCAAGAGTCGTCTGCAACTCCGCCGTGAGTCCTGCTGCTTGTCCGCGTTTAGAGCGAGTTTGCTAGCCGCCATGACAGGCAGGCACAAGGACACGACAGGCAGACAATGAACAAGGAGCAAGGCCATGCTTGCATGCATCAACCAACCATAGTCTGACTGTCGTCGATGTCGTTCAATCAATCTCGCAATTGCCGTCTGTCCTGGACCCCACCTATGGACCATATCGACTGCTGTTCTAGTATATATCATAGCTGCACGCCATGCCCATCCTTCCTTGACGTCCTGCACTACTATTGCTCAAATGCACACCCTCTACTTGGAAGCATAACTGCTTGCAGTGTCCTTGACGCTCTCTGCAGCCTGTTGACCCATCACACCCACCGTCAGTCGACCTTGTACAAGGCTGTATGTAGGACGGACGCAACCCACCTTGGACACATCAGCTCCGCCCTGACCCGACTCTATGTTCTCAGCAGGCTTCTCTCCAAACTGGTCTCCTCGCTGCTTCGAGTCAGAGATGGGTTCACTCTGGCCTGTGGGATATTATATTACAGCGACGTCATGCAGCCATTCCATCAGCAAGTGTCCAAAACCATGGTCGATAGACAGCAGACTGACCCGTCTCGCCCATGGGGTTCTTGGTAGGGCCATCTGCAGAGGGCGAGTTGGTCCCTGGTACGTTGCGGTTGGATTCTGACATATTGGTGGTTGTGGTGGTTGATGGTGATGACGGTGGTGAGGAGGAAGAGAGAGTCGAGGATAATTGCACATCAATTAGTAGGCAAATCAACTGACCAAGATCTGACAAATGTAAACAACCAAGCAAGGTGGATTGCAATCAGTCTCACAACGAACTTGTACACACATTAACGAGCCTGATGACCTTTCCTGTCTTCCATTCGCCCGTCTCCGTAGAGTCGATTCATGGCAAGCATGCCGTGGTGGCAACTCTACCGACATTTCACCACTACAGTGACTTGAGATGATAAACATTACTACGTCCACACTCTCCAGACAAAGATCAACTCTGGATACAACAGGCTTCAACCGAAACAATGCCGGCAAGGTCATTCGAACAACGCCATAACACATTACCAAAAATTACAAACTGAAGGACATCAAGACATACGGAACAAATTAGAAGCACTGCAAATAAAGTAGAAACATGTCAGTCTCTTCTTAAATACTACCAGGCTAGAACCAAGGAGAAACTCACATTAAATTTACTTTTCCGATTCAATCTTTGTATTTCCGCCATTCTAGCTTCGGCATTACCTTGGGCTTCACGCTGAGCTTTTTTTTGAGCTTCTAATTTCTTTCTACTTTCTTCTTCATGTAATAATAAATTATGCTTGATATTATCAACTTCTCTTTGTCCTTCAATAACTTGATGTCTTAATAAATCATTCTGTTGTGTCAATGATTCACGCTCTTTTGCCAGCTCATTCATTTGGATACGTGATTTACGTAGATTACGCTCCGAATCATTTAACGCTGATTCCAATGTAGTCACTAGATCAATATTAGCTTTCAGTTCAGTCTCTGCGTGTTCCAACCGTTTCGTCAATCTATTAAGAGCAGCTTCTTGCTCTTCAAACTTTTGATGAACTCGCGGATCAACACTGATAGTATCCGCCATGCTCGTCGTTCTATTCGAAGAGGTCATCGTGTCCATGTGACTATCTCGAGTAAAGACCGAGCTGACAGACTCGCGCCCTCTGTTGGAAAATGACACAGCAGAAGAAGAAGTACCAGCGTGGTGTCCGCTCAAAGAAGGATTGAAGATACTGGTATTGAACGCCTCTGTTGGAAGTGGTGGAGGTGGCATAGATGGGGGAGGTGTAGGAGGTGGGCGCGAGCTAGGATGACTCCCATTCACCAAGCTGACAATTGAAGAATGTCGAACAGTCGGATAAGGTGACGGCGGTGCGGGCAATTCTCCCAATCCCTCCGGTCCGCCAATCTGCGTGGTCAGGAGCGTCTCTTGATCTTTACTAGCGCGTGAACCATATCCATTGATACCAAGTCCTTGTGCAGTAGGAGAGATAGGTCTTCTGGCCGATAGCACAGCAGTCAGTCTAGCAATTTCCGCTTTAAGGCTATCTCGCTCCTCGTTCGAGCTTGTAAGCTGAGCAGCGAGTTCCTCCGACTGAGCAGACGTCTTTGCTTGTTTTTGAACTTCTCCAATCTGCTTAATCAAGCGTTCTCTTTCGTTCTGAGATTCGATGAGAGCGTGTTCCAAAGTTCCCAATGCATCTATAGATTCTTGTAATTCCATGTTCAAGCTAGCTTCAGTTTTCTTCGCTTCTTCAACTGAACAACGAAGATTGTCTATCTCGCTTTGGTGTTTATCGCTATTCAATGTAGCCGTTTGCAGTTCATCCACCATCTTCTGATATTGTGCAGTTTGACTCTCTTGACTAGCTAGAGATTCTTTAGCATTTGTCAGATCCAAGAGCATGATTTGTTTCGAAGCAGCCGCTTCCTTCACTTGTTTTTGGAGATCAGCTGAGTTCTCCTCTGACTGTTTCTTGAGTGACTCGATAGCATCTGTATGCGAAATATCTTGCTCCCCCAATTTTCGCTCAAAGTCAGACTTGAGTTGAAGCAACGCCTCTTCGTGAGTCTTGACGAGATCGGCCGTTGTTGCTTGATGACTGGCTGCCAGATCCTGCAAAGCACGTGCGTCTTCTTCTTTCAATCGTGACAGTGCTTGCTGATCATCAGCTTCGCGATCCTATATTGGGGATCAAGAGTATTTCATCAGCAAAGCTTCGAGCATCGATGGGCTGATTGTACTTACAACTGTCTTTTGCGCCGACATAGTCTCCTGCTCTTGTATGAGCTGAGTCATAGCAGCCGCATGAGACGCTTTCAGAGCTGACATTGTACTCTGATGTTGTTCCTGCAATGCTACGAGAGTAGTCTCACTTAGATCTTTTTCAGCCGCCAGCGCTTCCGCATGCTTTTTCGTCATGATTTCGACATCTTCTTCATGGCGTTTCAGTTCCGCAGCGTGATGCTCTTCTAGAGTATTGCGTAGCTCAGCATGCGTAGCTTCAGCTTTCGAATTCTGGAGAGCCAAAGCAGACTCGTGTTGTGCTTGTAGAGCAGTCTTTTCCTTCTCATGTTCTGCTTGAAGACCAGCAACGCGCTCTTCAACCTCCTTGACTACTTTATCAAGATCCTCTCTGTGCTGATTAACGAGTCGTGCTACTTCCGCTTCATGTACCATTTGGGATTCCCTGAGTGCTGTATCGCGCTCTTCACGGATTTCTTGAAGTGCGTGTGAATGATCTTCAAATAGTCTAGTCAAAGTTGTTTCATGTTCCTCCTGCACAGCAGCAAGACTACTGAGGTGCTCCTGCTGACGCGATGCAAGTACCTCTTCATGACTGTTCTTTAGCCTCTCGACTGTCTCTTGGTGTCGATCGTCGCGCGTCTTGAGCGCACTATCGTGCTGAGCGTTCAAACTCGTAACAAGCTCTGCCTGATCCGAATCTCGCACATTGGTAAGTTGAAGATGGACACGATCCAAAGCTTCCTTATGCTCCATCTCTTGTCGACGAAGGGAGTCTTCTCTCTCCTCCCGTAAAGTCTTCAGCGCTTCTTGATGTGCAAAGTCGCGTTGTTTGTTGGCCTCTAGATGATCTCTCGTAAGGCGCTGCAGTAACGCATCTTGCTCTTCAGCTTTGCGTATAAAAAGTTCTTCTTTCGCTTCTAGCATTCTCCTTAGCAAAGTGGCATGTTCTTCTTGCAAGTTCAGCTGAGCTTTCTCATGGTCTGCAGCCTTTTCCAAAATCGCTTGAGAGTGTTCCTTTTGTAAAGCTATCAGAGCTTTCTGATGGTTACTGTCCTTCTCATCAAGCATATCTCCAACTTGTTTTCCTTTCGCCTTTATATCAGAATCCATCTTTGACAGTTTGTCTTCCCAATCTTGAGTCTCAGCACCGCTAGAAGACAATTGTTCACGCAAAGCAGTAATTTCAGTTGACATATTTAATACTTGATCTTTCGATAATGTTCTCAATTCTTCATGCTGTTTCTTGAGTGTAGATAGTTGCTCTTCAAGTTCTTGTACCTTTTCTTGATGCGCAACTTCTTTCTTGGCCATTGAAAGCATCAAGTCATCTAGACGAGCTAGTTGTGCATCTGACGAAGGATCTGTCACCTGCGCATCTTCAGCTTTATCCATACTCTTCTTGATCTCATTGAACGCTTCGACAGTGTTCGGGGAGAGATGGTTCAGATTCGGTGGAGTCGTGCCCACAGGTGTCTTGAGGCCATCATCCGCCACTATCTTCGGTCGGTCGATAGATAGAGTTTTGCCGTTTAGAATCCTTCCGCTACTTTCCCCATTCACCTGCTTCAAATCGGCCATACCAGCTTCAAGAGCTCTTATCTCTTCCTCGCGCTCGTTCAAAGTCTCCTGAAGTTTTTTCACTTCTTGTTGCAGCGATTCATTGCTTCTTTCCGGCGCTTGAGGGAAGAAAACTTCACTGCCATGAAGGAGAGACTCTCTTCGATTCATAAGAGGTGAAGTAGGTCTAGGGCTTGAAGAGCCATTCGACATCATCATGTGCGGAGAAGGTAAAGGACCCAATCCTCCAGGCTGTTGATTCGAATGACTAGTTTGAGACAGAGATAACGAAGTTCCCGAAGGTAGCAAAGCACCATTCAAGTATTGAGCCAATGATAACTCCTGTGACAAAGAAGCCGAAACAGAGCGTAAATGCGAAGCCGAATGACTCGCCACAGGAGATCGACCTAAAAAAGACCCTCGAGGAGAAAGGGGCATAGAACGTCTGCTATTTGATCCTCTTGATGCCCGTGTTGGCGTGTTGTAAGAAACATTGATGGGTGATAGACTCGATCTCCTAGCTGTGTCGGTCAAGCCCTCTTCCGGAACATCATCCAGCGTCTCAAGTTGGTTCTCAGGCGAGCTACCGGGTTCTTCAGCACTTGACTTTTTCCTGTATCGAATACCTTGAGTGCTTTGCAGCTCTTCAATATGTTTTAGTGATTCTCTATACTTGTGAGACAAGGTATCGAGGTCCTTCAGCGACAGTTCATGCCTCTTTTCCAACTCGGCAAGCTTCGAGGCCAAATGACCAGGTTCGGAAGAGGTGTCCTCGCCTTCATGGAGTGGAGTCTGCGGTGGAGTAAGGCTATTGCTAATAGCAAGAGACATAGCTGACGAGCTGTTGGTAGCAGAATCCGGTTCGGAGCTAGCAAGGACAGAAATCTTCGGTTGTTTCTCAAGCGATTCAACACGTCGATGTAGCTTTTCTTTTTCTTCGGCATCGCTTTCAGCTGAAGCTTGAAGTCTTCTCGTATCAGCTTCAAGAGCCGATAGTTGAATGCGAGCATCTTCTAATTCCCTTTGAATATCCAGAATACGTTTATCACGCTGATCGAGTTCAAGGAGTAATTGTTTATGTTGTTCAGTCGTATCGAGTAATGATAAACGACCTTCAAGTTCTTCATATGCTCGTTCACGACGTTGAATATCTCGTTCAAGGTTTTCAATTTGATTCTTTTGCATACGCTGAATATCTTCACTTTTATTCAAACGAATTTCTAGATCTTTGATGTATTTTTCAGTATTTCCTTCAGTCTCCCTATATCTAGCAATTTCCTTTTTCAAGTCATTTATCAAATCACTACTAGCTTCATCTTGTTCAGTAGACGATTTCAACCTATTCTCTAAGTCTCTAATGTAAGCTTCTGTAACGGCTTCTCTCTCTGTGACTTTATTCAATCTACTCTTCAAATCATTGACGATCTTAACATTATTCTCATTGTTCTGAGAGTCGAGTTGCATTTTATCTTCAGTTTCACGTATTATCTCTTCAGAATGTGATAGAGCAGCTTTTGTCAAAGATAATTGTGATTCTAAAGCAGAGATTGATTTTTCATATTCTTCAACTACCGGTTCCACTGCTTGTGCAAAACTTTCCTTTGACATTGAAGAAGGTGCAGAAGAAGCTGCCTGTTGTGCTTTTGCAAGGTCAGCCGTGAGCTTCGCATAGCGCGTGGAAAGATCGGTATATTGATCTTGAAGATTCAGGAGATTGACAGATGTAGAGGTAGACCGAGAATTGAGCCGTGGTGTGCCGTCCTCTTCTGTTATAGATGGCATGGCTCCACTTCCACCAACTCGAAGAGACGTAAGCTCCCCTCGTAGACGTGTGACTAGCTGCTGTAGGTGCTCAATGTCGTCCCATCCAGCTTCGATTTCATTGAGCTCGGCTCTGTTCTTGATGTTGCGAGCCCGGTTTGCGTACTATAACAATGGCAGACAAGACAGCTTGAGCTTAGTACTAACAAGTTGAAACCCTTCTGTGATCAAATCCAGCTTACCTTGAGCGTGTTGAGTGTCTCGCTTAGGTTATACTCAACAGGACTGATACAAGCGATCATAAGAGTATGCGCATTTCCACCTCTGTGTGTACCAAGCAGCCAAACCAGAGAACAGAAAATCATACAATCAGTTCAACCACTTCACTCTATTTGCTCGAAAGACAAGGCCAGAGGGGAAAAAAGGCCAGCATAGCCCGCAGGGGAAAATCGAGAAAAACTCACAAAGAATCTTGTAATAACCTTGTAAGCTTTGAATCCCTATAAGGAATATGAGTAGTCTGTCTAGCTTTCGCTGGATCTCCTAATGCCGAAATGACATTTCCTAAAGCTAATAGACCACCATTGATTGAGATTCCTTCTTTTGCTCTATCGCCTACTGCCGATGTTCTCTTGAGCTAAAAAGACAGTTATGAAACAATCAGATGATTATCAAAGGGAAAGGATCAGCGTTCTTGTAAACGTCTAGGGGCCCCTTAGTAACGACTCACCCTCTCTGAACCAGCCAGATCGACAAAATGGAATTTGCTAACGACGGTAGTCCATTCATTTTCACCGGTACTCGTAGGGGGTGATACCTTTTCTTCATCCTCTTTGAAGTTCGGGCTAGGAGCTCTACCCAATGCGCTCGAAGGTCTCGGTATAAGCCTACTACCTGCTCTACTATCACCTGGTGTGTTAGGTCTAGGAGAATTGAGAGTGGGAGTAGGAGAAGCGACTCTACTTGGAATGTTAGAATATCTAACAGAATTTCTAGATGGTGTATGAGTCTGAGGTAATGAAGGTGATGAATCTGCAGAATGTGGTTGAAGTGGTGGTGTCCCTTGACCGACATATCTACGATGTGTGAGAGTAAGACTGAAAATTGCATGTGAGCGAGATGATTGATCATTCATTGCTGTTGAACTGGTTTGGCGAATCGAAGAACCGGCTTCAAGATTCCTGTTCATCCAAATTGGAACAAAAGAGGAAGTAAGCAATGGAGAGAAGGGAACAGTGATCAGCAACTGCAGATAGTCTGAAACCTGCAAAACTCAGATGAGAGACTTGCCTCATGACTTCATTGCCATTCTTCACTTTGATCTCTCTCAAGCCGGACCAAATGATATGACCAGCTTTGTCCTCTCGGATAGTTACTGGAGTGCGTTCATCAGGCTGAGAATGGGGAGGAGAGCGGGAGTAAGCCAAATGTGCCTTACCCACTGACAAGTCAAGCGCATACAGGAGGAAGGATGGTACTCACGCTAACATCGCCAGCGAGTAGATCAATAAGATCTTCGTCTACATTAGGTACAACAGAAAAGCGTCAGCAATCATTACTCACATAAGGTCTACTACTAGCTCAATCAAATATTAGAGTCAGGGCAGTACGTACTGTATATCTCCACATAACTAGTCTTGGTCTCACACTTCCATCTCCCACTCTCACTACGAGTTCTCCTCCCAATTTCATCAAAGATTTCTTTTACAGCTCTAGGAATGATACCAGCTCTATTATCATCCGCTAGTCTATTATCCAATGAAGGTGATGTTGACATGCTTGAGTAAGAGGATGTATCTGTTCCCATTGTATACGACTTGCCAGAGCTAGTTTGACCATAAGCTAGGACAGTCACGTTGTATCCTTCGATGAAACGGGCGACGAGGCTGTCAAGGAACGCATGAGCGCTGGCCAGTAGAGAATGGCTTTGAAATGAAGCGTGAACAAAGCTTACGGCTCTACTGTTTCGTACACGCTCGACTGACCATCTTCAGGCCCAATGACTCTATCAAATGAGAAGTTCTGCCTTGGTGGTCCTTTAGCGCCGGGCGGGGCGGCTGCAATGGGATGCAGTGTAAGGAGACTTGAGCGTGAGGATTTGATACCACATCTCCTCATTTAAATGAACTCACCATCTACAGTCAATTGGGTAGTACTCCCATTCGTAGAATGAACGACGCTCCTCTGAAACCTTGGCGGTATAGTGCAAGCTGCATCTGGCTGAGGAGGTGGTCTGATGCGAAGGGCTGTGCGGACGGACGCGTTGCAGGTAGAAGGAGTTTATTGTATTGAGATGCAGTTCCACCAGCCAGCAGAAGAGTAGAGAGTACGAAAGAGAAAGAGAAAGAGAGGCAGAGGGATTGCCGAAAAGAGGGGGGGATCCGAGAAATGGCAGCAAAGTCAGCAATGAGAGAGGCGAGAATGAGATGCAGTGTGGACGGGCGAGAGCAAGCATGCGTACCGACTTGTACGCTTGTGCCTGCGATATGGCTGCTGGCTGTGCTGGTTGATGCCGGCTGACTGGGCGAGTGCTGCAGATCAACACGCATGTATATTCAGTGGCTGAAGTGGAAGTACCCTCGAGGGAAGGTGGACGTACAGTGCAAGGACTGGCAGACGAGTGAAGGTGCGAGAACAGTCCTAGTCCTGATGGGGGTCTCGAGGGAGTGGTGCGACCTGACATGGTGCGGTGGTGCGGTGGTGCGTTGCTGCAGCTGTGAATGGCCTGATCCTGCACGACTACGGCAGCAGCAGCCTGACTTGATGATGAGTGAAGAAGAATCGTGATGGACGCTGTGCCCGTATCCTCTCCTCCTCTCCTCTACAGCAGCTGCGTGTGATGGATGGCCTGCTCCAGGTGCCACCAGAAGGTCTGCGGATGGTCTGCGGTGGGAGGTGGACTGGCCGATGGAGTCTGGACAAGGATGGCTGCAGCAGTAAGCACTCTCTCTTCTCTCTCAGTGAAGTACGAGTGCGCCCAATCAGCCTCCATTCGCTATTGTTCAACAGCAATGGCAGTAATAGGTCCCTCTGGCCTGTGCTGCTTGCTGTGCCTCGCTCGATTTCCTCGTCCAGGCCCTTTCCCAAAGACGGTAAAGCGGGCATACTCGCATCACGGCACCAGCATAGCTTTCATTCCCAGCATCGCATCATATCCACCCACTCGCCAGTCCACGCTCGTCTCTCAAGAATGTCCCATCAACTTGAAAGACGTGCTAGATTCGCCCATTTCCTGCACGTGCCTCGTTCCGCCACCGCGAGCATTGAAAACTTGCTTTGCGAGTTGGAAGATCATGAAGATAGCTTTGCATTTTAATTGGAGTGGTGTTGGTGTTGAGGAGAGGACACGCAAGCTCACCTATCTCCCTCCGCCCCCTCCACCCCCGACTGACTTCATCTCATGCCGCTCGTGATTGCTTCCGTCCTGAAGCGCGTCTGGTATGCCACTTTGACACGACTTTGCCGGCGAATAGGCAAGACAACGCAGTCTGCATGCAGCAACACTTTTATACAAGCACGCGTCGACTGTACTTCGCGAATGGAGCCTCTATCCATCCATACCGACTGCCGCTGAGATACGTTTAGGGAGCTCGAGGAAAGTCGAGTGGCGTCGCTAGTAGGTGTAGCAAGTCCGGAACCCCGTGTTTCGGTAATGAACTGCGAGAATGCTAGAAAGTGACATGCTCACGCACCGCGTATTTAACACTGAATTCCACAATTGCTGCATACCATATGTAATTGGGTGGATCCTATGATAAGTTACGCATGCGGCAGCTAATGGAAGGATTGCCGTAGTCTGTACACGTTGCTCTGCATTATTCACGCAAGATTGATCCATCATCCGCCTCTTTCCTGTCGTCTTTCGACGTACTCAAGCAGGATTTCTTGATTCGATACCGTGTCCCCCGGTTTGACTAGCGTCAAAAAGTCAAGGAAAGGAATAATAATATCGACTTCTGAGAAGCTCTCTTTCCTTCTTCTTCAATCATCTACCGGACTCTTCACTCTTACCCTAGGCGGACTCAATTCGCTACAACTCCCTCTTTCAATACAATACGTATCGTATAGACATATCAAGAGGCAGGCTCCTCTCATTCATTCACATCAGCAATCGCACAATATACACTCGCTTTGAAAGCCTTTACACTGCAACTCCCCTTCGTGTCCAAAAGAAAGATTTCAACCCTAGAAGGTAGCACTTTCTTTCAAGACACACAAATCGTTACAAGCAAGCTCTTTTCGTTACACAAGTGCAATAGCATATATACAACGTACGTTCTATACAGTCTCTTCTAATCATCAGCTTGTTGTCCTATACTAGAAGCTAATCTTCCTCGTTTTCCCCTTCCTGTGCAGGCCAGGCGCACTAGAACGTCGCGCTACAGATTGCAGAAACTACGTTCGGAACAGAAACAGCACAATAAACGCGTATTCTACTACGACACACCTAGATACAAATCTTTGGACTTATAAGTCTTCATACCAATCAAATAAATCATGCTTCTACCCACTTTTACGTCGAGCGCGTCTTTCTTCCTCCTTCTCGCCACTGCTACGACTCAGTTTGAAACTGTACTAGCACATCCTTCGACTTCAGGAAGTCAGATTGGAGGATTAACGGGAAAGAATCCTGTCAGAAAATATGCTAGAACTTGGCAACGTGAGTAGCGTCATCATCATCATTGTCATTTCGCATTTCGCTTTCAATATTCTGAGGCGAAAAGAGAGAGCAGCAAACTGATTATTTATTTTTGATGGTCGATATTAGATGGTCTTAAACGCGTACAAAGACAGAAAATGATGCTTCGTGAACGAGCGGATATTGGTTCTTTGATGCGTAAGTTTGCCTTGTGTTGGCTGACTCGCTGTCAAAACGCGCGCGCTTATACTTTCTCTCCCTCTTACCTCTTCCTAAATCGTGGTTGAAATCTACAGATCAACAAATTGGCGAACCTGATTCTTCAGATGATCAAGGTCAAGATGAAGCTAGTTATACTACAGCACCTGCATTAGCAGCATCAGCATCTTCAGATAATCTCTTCACGAGGGGTACATTAGAGGCTCAAGAGAACAATGCGGCACCATCGTCGTCTTCATCGGCACAGGGTGGAGGAGGTAGAGAAGCATTATCACCATCACCTTCTTCTTCATACACGAGACAAGCTCTCGCTGCTTCTCCTTCTTCTTCATTCTCATCAAATGATGGAAATGGTCGTAATCCAATTGAAAATCCAAAATCGGATCCTACTAGAGCTGGATTAAGTTATCCTGCTCATGCTGTTTCTACATCTTCCTCTTCTTCGGCCTCTGCGACTCCTTCGAGTATTGCTTTGAGTAGAGACCCACTGGGTGGTTCGACGGCTTCTTCATCGACTACTCAGGGAGGCAGTAAAGTCGTCACTACTGGATTATTGACCGATGGTGTGAGTGGCTTTCTTTTTCCTTCTTTTGGACGCCTCAAAGGGAAGTACAAGTACTGATGCTCGTTGTTTTCAATTGATGTAGCGCAACCCACTAGCTACTGGATCTGCGACTTCTATCAATCTCACACGCAATCCTATCTCCAGCTCGTCGTCGTCCAGATCAGCTCTAAGCGGAACTAGGCCTTCAAGCTCATCTTCTGCACCAGAGAATGGGGGCGTTTTCGCATCTTCTTCGTCATCTTCGTCATCCTCTTCATCTACCGGTTTGTCAGAGGATGGCACCTCACCCGGCACATCAAGCACCACTCCAACTGCCACCTCTTCACTCCCACTTGAAACCACCTCTGACGGTGTAGAACTCTCAGCTTCTCCAAGTGTCAGCGTCGTCACCGAGAACAGCGTAGTGGTGACAGTTGTGAATGGAGTGTTAACAAGCAGTACTTCGACTGGTCGATCTACTTCTACTCATCTAGTCTATGTTACTGCGGATGATGGGAGCGTTTCGTCTAGCTCTTCTGCGGTCAGTGGAGTGGGTGCGAATGCGAATACCCAGGGCAATACTGGTGCGGCGAGCAGGTTGGAAATGTCAGCGTTGGTGGGAATAGCTGCTATTGTAGTGGGTGGATTGATGTTGATGTAGGTGAATATATAATTGGAGAGAGGTCAGAAGGAGTTAGAGCGTAAGCATGACTAGGTGAAGATACAGATTAGACGAGACCAGGTGTCTTGTTTGAGTGGATGAGCGGGAAGTAGAAGCAGGTCTTCCATAATCTTCCTTGGTTCACACACGGCATGTCAGTGTTCCTCACTCCTCCTTCTCGCAGCCCAGTGTATCATCATAGTGGACAATGATTAGGCTATTGCAGAGTATGCACGAGTACCCAGTAAAGACTAGTAGTCTTGCCGCCCACTATCTTCTCGCCACTTCCATCGCCGTCGCCATCCGCCTTTTCGTCCGGGCCAGCAAGTCTTTGAAATTTGAGGACAGCAGCAGGCCACGTTGGAGGACTCTCTCTCTCCTCTATACCATCCACTACTCCCACTCGCAACAAGGACATCGACGCACACCACACCATGTCCATCCAAGCAGCCGTCCTCGGACAGCCTAGAATAGGTGCGCTCTTGCCCTCTTGCTGTCCTGTCTGCTCCACGGCTGACGGCTCAACCATTCTGGCGTTGATTAATCTTATCGCGGGCCTCCACTGCGCGAACTCCACTATCATCACCATCACCACTATCATCACTATTGCACTCTCTCTGCTCTCTACTGCACCCTGCTTCCCCCTCCATGTCCTCCCACAGGCCCAAAGAGAGAGGGCAAAAAAGCAGTCGAAGCCTATTGGGCAGACAAGATCTCAGCCGAGGACCTCGAAAAAGCTGGAAAGCAGATCAGAGCCGAGAACTGGAGCAATGCAAAGAAGGCCGGTATCGATGTCATCCCTTCGTGAGTCCCAGTCGCTCTCTGTGCCTGCTCGCTTGCAAGAGTGGTCCAGTGGGGTGCGCATGTGCCTGTGCCTGCCTTTGCTCACCATCACGCCATCGTCGTCCTCTGCAGAAACGACTTTACATTCTACGACCATGTCCTCGACATGTCCACCGTCCTCGGCAACATCCCCGCCAAGTATGCTACTGCCGCCAAAGAGCACCAGCTATCCCCCCTCGATGTCATGTTCGCCATGGGTCGAGGAAGACAGCGCGATGGCGTCGATGTCGAGGCTTCAGAGAGTGCGCAATGTTACTTGACTGTTGCTTTCATCCTCACCACGGCTAATCATCTCTGGTCATGTTCGCAGTGAAGAAATGGTTCGACTCAAACTACCACTTCATCGTCCCCGAGTTCGAGTCCACCACCAAATTCACTCTCTCTGCCGACTCCAAGCCAGTCGCTGAATACAAGGAAGCCAAGGAAGCCGGCTACGAGACCCGTCCAGTCCTTCTCGGACCCATCTCTTACCTTTTGCTAGGTAAAGCAGGCAAGAGCGCCGATGCTTCATTCAAGCCTCTCTCCCTCCTCGACTCTCTCGTCCCAGTCTACGCTGACCTCCTCAAGCAACTCAAGGAAGCCGGTGCTCAGTCTGTTCAGCTCGATGAGCCTGTTCTCGTTTACGACCAGCCTGCCGAGCTAGCCGAGTCTTTCAAGAAGGCTTACGAAACTCTCGCCTCTGCTGGTCCTGCCATCACCGTCGCTACCTACTTTGGCCGAATTACAGAAAACATCAACTGCCTTAAAGACCTAGCCGTCGATGCTATCCACATTGACCTCGACAAGGCACGTGGTGCTCCTGAACAGCTAGAGCCCGTCATCGAGGCTATCAAGGGAACAAAGCTCAAGCTATCCCTTGGTCTCGTATCAGGCCGAAATGTATGGAAGGCAGACCTTGCAAATGCTATCTCCGTCGGTCAAAAAGCTATCGACGCTCTAGGCGCCGACCGTGTCGTTATCGCTTCCTCTTCTTCCCTACTACATACTCCAGTCACCCTAGCCAACGAGACAAAGCTCTCGGAAGAGGTTAAAGACTGGTTCTCTTTCGCTGCTGAGAAACTTTACGAAGTCGCTGCTATCGCCAAGGCTTTGTCCGGTAAATCCGATGAAGTTAAGGACCTACTAGAGAAGAACAAGACCTCTATCGCTGCTAGACGTAAATTCGAAGAGACTTCCGATGCTGCTGTTCGTGAACGTCTCGCTGCTGTTAGCAAGGACATGTACAACCGTAAATCAGAATTCCCTGCTCGTATCAAGGCTCAACAGGAGAGATTCCCTCTCCCCAAGTTCCCTACTACTACCATTGGTTCGTTCCCTGTAAGTTGAGCCCTTGTGCGAATCTTTAAATGTTGGGAGAATGGCTGCTGACAATCCTCGTCTCTGATTACAGCAAACCAAGGAGATCAGACAAGCACGTGCCAAGCACAACAAGGGTGAACTCTCAGCTGAGGATTACGACAAGTTCATCGCTTCTGAAATCGACAATGCTATCTCCTTCCAAGAGCGAGTCGGTCTCGATGTTCTCGTTCACGGAGAACCAGAGCGAAATGACATGGTTCAATACTTCGGTGAAAAGCTAGAAGGATTTGTATTCACTGAGAATGCTTGGGTTCAATCTTATGGTTCAAGATACGTTCGACCCCCTATCATCGTTTCAGACGTTTCTAGACCCAAGGCTATGACCGTTCAATGGTCTTCTTACGCTCAGTCCAAGTCTGAGAAGCCTGTAAAGGGAATGTTGACTGGCCCAGTTACTATCCTCAACTGGTCTTTCCCACGTATCGACGTTTCAAGAGAAGTACAATCTAAGCAGCTGGCTTTGGCTTTGAGAGACGAGGTCGTAGACTTGGAAAAGGCCAAGATCTTTGCTATTCAAGTTGATGAACCTGCTATTAGAGAAGGTCTACCTTTGAGAAGAGCAGATTGGGACGCTTATCTTAGATGGGCTGTTGATTCTTTCAAGTTGTCTACTGCTGGTGTTGAGGATAATACTCAAATTCACTCGCATTTCTGCTACTCTGGTGAGTTCACATTACAACACATCCGCATTCATTGTGAACCTTCTGCTAATCATGCTCTTCTACTTGCACTTCTCGTTCGTCCCGATCATCTTCCAGACTTCAACGATGTCTGGCACGTATTCCAGGAATTAGACGCCGATGTCATTTCTATCGAAGCTTCCAAGTCAGACCTCAAGCTACTCGAAGTCTTCAAGAGAAACGCATATGCCAATGACGTCGGTCCTGGTGTTTATGATATTCACTCTCCCCGAGTTCCTTCAGTGGAAGAACTCAAGAACAAGATCAAGGAATTCATCCAGGCTGGTATCAGAAAGGATAGAATGGTCGTCAACCCGGATTGTGGCTTGAGTAAGTAGCATGTTCCTAACAACATCTGACGTTTTCTAGACTAATCATACTTGTGGTTTTCTTTTCTAGAAACCCGAGGATGGGCCGAGACCGAAGCTGCCCTCAAGAATATGGTTGAGGCCGCTAAGGTAGGTACTACATGACGATAGCATAGACTATGTGTATGCTGACTGTTGCTTTCGTCTGTTACCAACTTTCTTCTCTTCCTCGTCCATTTCCACAGTGGGCACGTGAGACTTACGCATAAGCGCCACCTCCATTCAAGTACGGCATGGCATCCGCCTCTTCGACCGCACAACCGATATAGAAAGAGTCCAATATAGGTCAACCCTATATTCACGACCTCTCTTGTCCTCATCTGTCATTTTTCATTTCCAAAAATGCATCAACTTGCATATACCCCAAAATACGAAACTTTCAGTACCGCATCTCAACTGTGCAACTATCTTTACACTTCTTCTTCCGTTTACGAATTCTCGCAAAAACTAAATCAAAACCCCTGTTCAACTAGAAACCAAAAATAATGTCTTCAATCTTTCCATTCTCTCTCCCTACTCTTCCCATTTAAATGGGACCGATATGCGTGCAGTCAACTCGACGCTATTGTGAGCAAGCAAGATCAAGAATGGAATAGACTTTGAGACTTTTTACAATCAAAACCGAGCTTCAACATTTAGCTTCAGATCTACAAAGGGAGAAGTGTCTCCTATGATGTAGTTGTTAGTTTCTTCTCTGAAACGGGAGTCAGTTGTTCCGTCAGAGGAAGTTAGCCTTGCAATGCAGTCATAGATCTTCCTCAACAAACTATGGCACGGCTGACATGACACCACGTCCAGCCGCACTGACATAGTGAGGAAACAAAGAAAGGTGCTAGGATGACAGTGCTGACTTCGATGATGCATTCAGCAATACTGATTTTCATCACTGTCTTATACCAAAAAGTCTCAAGCGAGATGTACTACCTGCTCACCGATGAAGCTGGGCCTTACGAGGGCGCGTTGCATCTCAATTGGTACATGCTGGTGTCCAGTACTTCTCAATGACATCGGCATACTTGATGAGGCAGACTTTCGCGACATGATGTGCAACCTGAGTCGCTCGGGAAGCCTCGAATGTCCTCCATCCATTCAGACTTTGATTATGTCCTAGTGCTCCACGGACAGGTTGACAAATTTCCTGATCTGACGCTATGTCCGAATGCACTTTGAATCCTCACACACATATTGTATAACCCGCTCAGCTGGTTCGCAGCGGATTGGGACGCTTGTCTAATGGGCTGTTAATTTTTCCAAATTGTCCGCCGCTGTTGTTGGAATGTAATATTTAATTACTCGCACTTCTGCTATACTGGTGAGCATCATACATTACTCTACATTCGCGGCTGTTCATCGTGCTTCTTGGTCCTGTTCATTTTCCAGACTTCAAGAATGTCTGGCACGTATTCCAGGAATTAGACGCCGATGTCATCTCTATTGAAGCTTCCAAGTCAGACCTCAAGCTACTCGAAGTATTCAAGAGAAACGCATATGCCAACGACGTCGGTCCTGGTGTTTACAATATTCACTCTCCCCGAGTTCCTTCAGTGGAAGAACTCAAGAACAAGATCAAGGAATTCATCCAGGCTGGTATCAGAAAGGATAGAATGGTCGTCAACCCGGATTGTGGCTTGAGTAAGTAGCATGTTCCTAACAACATCTGACGTTTTCTAGACTAATCATACTTGTGGTTTTCTTTTCTAGAAACCCGAGGATGGGCCGAGACCGAAGCTGCCCTCAAGAACATGGTTGAGGCCGCTAAGGTAGATACTACATGACGATAGCATAGAATATGTGTATGCTGACTGTTGCTTTCGTCTATTACCAACTTTCTTCTCTTCCTCGTCCACGTCCACAGTGGGCACGTGAGACTTACGCATAAGTGCCACCACATCTCAGTACTGCACTTTCTACTTCGTTCTGCGAAACAGCACAGGCTATTTCTTCGATAGTCATTTACCTAAAGTTCCCTCAATACTACCACCTGTCCTCTTGGACGAGTCTGCTTCAGACAACGTGGAAGCCTTTTCATTTCCTTTACTACTTCCCTTTTCCTTTCCTTTCCCTTTCCCTTTCCCTTATTTTTCTTAAGAGCGTCTTTGCCGGGATTAGTCACGCCATCAAGTTCGCAGCTATCTTGAATAGCATCGATGCCTCCCTCCTTGATATACCGAATAAGCAGGCGGATTAACGCGTCCGAAACGCAGACTGCGTCGTTGACAGCCTCAAGGTACGCACAATACGGTCGGCGGAGGTATTCAGCAAAGATGTATCGTCATTCCCTTTTGTGATCATGAGGAGGAAGACGACTTCATGACGTTCACCCTTTTTGCGAAGGCGACCCTGACGGTCGGGAGGAACGAGCGCAGTCTGGAGTATGTAATGAGCCTCTTCCCTTAAATGGACTCTATCTGGCCCTGACCTATAATTTTGTACGTATAAGATCTTTGACGGCCTTCCTACCTCGTTTTTACAGTTATCCGTGAATACATAGCGGATAGGGGGAAGCAGAAGGTTCATCTGTTGCATCAACAGGCGAGTCTGCTTTTGCTGTTGGATTTACAGGACAATGAATTTCAGCTTCAATTGTTTGGGTCGTGCAAGTAACAACGTACCGATGGCTGGATCCTGTTGCCATAACAAGATTCGATGTCGTAGTCTTCTTCTTCAGTCGGTATGAAAGCTTTTGATTGCCTTGTCCATTGCAGCCGCAAAAGTAGCAAATCTTCAAGCTACTAACTCCATGGTTGAGCTTTACCAAGTCTAGTAAATCGCCCTTCGAAAGTTGTCGAAGTGCTTCCTAAGCGAGAGATGAGGGTCAGATTCAGGCGCACTACTATACCCTAAAACTGGAAGGCATAGAATGACCTGGAAGACCCTCGCTTTCAGACGGCTTCCACTGTGACAGATATGAGCAGGTTTGACGGATACGAGAGGGTTTAGAAAGAGAAGGGAAACGACTGGAAACACTCGCTGGATCGGCTAAACCAGGGAGTTAACCTTCCATCCTTCCAAACTCATTGATATCAACTGCCACTTGGTTTAGCGCCGGTTGCACCATGAGGAGTGTCCCAAAGCTATAACAATACCGTTGACGTGGATTTTCGAACGGTCTGAATTGAGCTCCTCAAGGCAGTTGGACATACTTCAAGATGACAAGCTCCGTTGGTGTGTATTGTCTGTGAGCTGCAAGTTGATACTCAGCGGACTGACAAGGTTCGGTCGGTGAGTGATTGAACGGGTCCGATAGTCGGTCCGGTGGTGCACGTGCCCAACCTTGTTGCTGGAACTCGATGCCATGTCACGAGAATGCAGGGTAGGGACGGTGTGGTTGTAGGAGTACGCGTTGGTGAGAAGACTTGCGCTACGAGACGCGTGTATGCGGTCCCAGGCTGTGCTCTTCTCTCTCCCTCCTCCTGCTGCTGCGGCGGACGACGATGCTATTAATACAGAGGGTGTGTCCAGGAATATAATATCACTTGGAATTTATAGCACAGGTGACGCCAGCATGGTGAGCAAGCGAGCAGGAGGGTCGCAGTCGTCTTGGGCACACGATCAGGTGTACAAGAGCGTTGGAAGTGTCGTCGACCTCTTGCTTCTGCTCTGTCCACTCCACTTAACCAAGTACGCCCGATCACCCTTCCAAACTACACAACTACACCACTCTCAACCATCATCATGGGCTGGTCAGCGACATACAGCCACTCGCTATCCACCCACACTCTGCTAATCATCGCTCTCCCGCTCCAGGTTCGGCAACGACGAAAGACAGGCCTACGAGACAGTCCAAAACACGCCTCAGGAGGTAGGTCAACTACCTCGTGCACATTCCACCTGCTGACCGCCTCTGCCTTCTTGTCGCAGGACCACGAGGGCAAGTTCTCCCACGGTAGGTTGACTTGACGCTGTCTTGTCGTGTCTAGCTGGAACTCACTCCTTCCTCGCCACCAGAACTCATCGGCGGCGCTGCTGCCTTTGCCGCTGAACGAGAGTGGGTGCTGATAGTTCATCGCCTAAGCGCGATTTGTTGCTGACATGCGCCGCATCATCCCACAGATACCAGGTCAGTCATCTTGCACCTTGACTTGGTGTGCTTGCCACTCAAGCAATGTTCCACCTTCCCCCATGTGCAGAAGTACGAAGAACGAAATGGAAAGGTAGAGAACCATCAGGTAAGCTTTCGATGTTAGACTTGCGCTCGACGAAATTATAGTGGACCACGCTCACCGTATGCTTCTTCTCCTTTTCTCTCAATGTGCTTGCTGGCTGCGCTTCACAGGTCGCCAAAGACCTCCTCGCTGGTTTCGCTGGTGCCGAGGCCGACAGTGAGGCCATCCACACGTAACCCTGTGTTTGATATTCCACAGCTGACCGTCTTTCCCACTGCTCTGAATATTTCCGCTATCCCCCATCAGAACTCTTTGAAACTCACGGCTTGAACTTCCTTGACCGAGAGAGAGCCAAGCACGACGCGAAGAGTGAGTTGGTATTCTTGGCTATATGTCTGCATATAGATGAGGGCTCTCAGTGGTTCATGGGCTGACTCCATTGACTGATTACTTCAGAGCGCGCCGAACACGCCGTCAACGAGGACAGCTTCAATAATTACCAGCAGGACAACTACTGAGCGACTTCATCCTTGGTCCCGGCATATTGTGAAGCTCGACAGCTCGTGAACGGTGTAAAGTTACTGCTTTGCGCCTCTTACTGAGCGTGATGCTCAGTAGCACACGCTTCTTTGTCGACCTTGGGACAATTTGATGACAAGACTGCAGATACATGTAGCCTAGAAATGCCAACACCTGGAGGTAATGAAACGATGTTGCTTTGCTAGATCTGCTTGTCTACTGAGCGTGCCACGCTGTTCAGTCGGTAGACTAGATACCGACCAGCCTGCATGCTGCTTGAAGGCGCCATCCTTCCTCGAACTGGCTGATCGGATTGGAAATTGCATTGCAGAGGTTGGCTCTGCTCCAAGGTGGATGCTCTGTAGCTGGTCAAGGCGAGTTACAGTGCGTGTGCGGTACGTATGGTCAACTCTGCTCTTTCTGCTGTCCTCGTTGATGCCCCGCCTTCCTCGCAACAAACAGCCATGCACGTGCACTGGGACCGGAAAGTCTCTAAGAATTGTGGCCAGCTAGCACACGACTTTCCTCAGCTCTAGGATGGTATCAGTCTCCAACCATGCATCCTTGAGCTGAGAAAAGCTTTGTGCTAGCTGGCTATGCTCCCGAAAAGGGCCAAAACTCGATCCTATTTCTGGACTGTGATCTTATTGAACAAAAGTTCGTCTTTCATTTAAATTGAGAAGGGTTTGGGAAAAGACATAATGGAAAGCATTACACAAAAATGTTGCACACATCGTTTGAAAGTTCACGAAAAAAGGACCAGACTATTCGCTTTCTTGAGATGAAGCTACTAAATTTCTATTCTTAATGCCTCTTCATCCAAACTACAGCATATGCCAACAATCTATAAACTGCAATTATAGCAATTAAAATTCCTACCCATTGACCTTCTTTTCCGGTATTGTAGCTATATTGGGCAAGTACTGAAGTTCCTGGTATTTCACAGGTAAGATCTCCAGTTGGGAAAGAACATTGACATCCCTCTGCGCATGAATAGATTCGAGCTTTGAATTCGTTTACCATCATGCCTATACGTGGAAGAAAGTGGGGAGTTTGACATCAGTTCTCTGGTCCGGGTCAGAGAGAAAGATGAAAGATAGGACTTACCTTGGAAAACGTAGGCTTGGTAGTCGATATAGTGGAAGACATACTTGTAAAAGACATTCAGAAGAGGAAGAGCTACAAACGAAATCGGCCCATCAGTACTTCCGGTGAAGAATGGGCGGAAAAACAAAGACTCACGAACAAGGAATCCTCCCACTGCCATCCATAAACCATTTGCAAACGCAACAAGCGCTAAACTGACTACGAAATTGGGTATGATAGAAGAAAGGAAGACGACCAAAGATTCTGCAGCTAGAAGATCTAGGAATACCCACATAATGAACGTGAATACTGCTCCTGCTCCTTGTCGGAAATTGGTCAACCAGTAAGTGATCACGGTAAAGAGGATAGTGATAAGGACTGATCTCATAAAAGGGGCGCCTAGACGTCAATATCTTTAAAGATCAATTCAAGCAAGGTCGTCACTTACAGAGATATGGAACGCCGATGATGAAGTTCTGGATCATAAAGAGAGCTGGTCCATACAGGCCATTGGCCCTATCTTTCGAAAAGACAGCAATGTCCTCGAGGTAGGCTGGAACGTATGCGACCGCCATGAAACTCAAGACTGAAGTCAACGATAAAACATCAGCTTCAGCAAGGAAATCTTTTGCTCAGAAACAAACGACTCACAAGCCGCTCCGAAGAAGATCGAGTTGATGAACGGTTGAATGGATTCTTGATTTGCATCAAGTCGTAGCCATACGGTACCCATCAAAATAGACAAGCCCATATACATGACCACCCGAACCCAATATGCCACTATATCTCTATAAGACTTGATGAATGCTCGATGCAGAAGAGTCAAGAGCATGGATGCGAAATTAGGCTTCATCGAAACCGTCGTATCGGCTTGGTCGTCTCTTTGGGAGCTTTTCTCTTTATTGACAGCAGCGATATCATGCATTAAAGCTCTGGCTTCTTCTGAATTAGCCCAATCTTGGTGGATTCTGAACAGACGATCTTTGGCATTCTCAGATCTTCCTTCATCAACAGCAGCTGCAATACCAGTTCCTTCATTCTCAACTTGACTTGAGAAGTCGGTATTCACAAGATCTAGGATGTATTCTGCCGGATTTATCTGTGCTGGCATCAAGAAGCCATTTCTGTCGAAGTAGGGTTTCACTTGATTTATCGGGCCGGAGTAACACACTTTACCGCTCGATAAAAGTAGGAGGTTATCGAAGAGGTCGAAAGTCGCTGTTGATGGTTGATGGATGCTGCAGATGACAATGAGCTGTAATATAAAGAGCAAAGGTAAGACCAATGTTAGCTATGATGCATTTTCACCAAACTGACTTTCTTGAAGGCAGCTTCGAAAGCTTACCTTGAAACGCTGTGCGATGTTCTTGATGAAGGACATGACCTCTGTAGAAGACAGTCATTGAGAGAAGCAAACAGCCAGAATCAGGCCATGTTCCTAGATACTAAGAAAGCATAAGATGGCATACCTTTAGAACTGGTCGAATCCAATCCTGAAGTCGGCTCATCAAGGAATAGAATCTTCGGAGCGCTAATCAAGCCGACGGCAGAAGATAAACGACGTTTCTGTCCACCTGAGATTCCTTTCTGGACTGGTGTGCCGACAATAGTACCCGCTGAAGCGGTCAAGCCGAATGCAGAGAGAAGATCGTTCACTAGACGCGTTCTTTTCCTCTTTGATGACAGGCTGGAAAATCACAAGGTCACGATGTCAGTATAATTGTCGACATACCAAACGATGACGAACATATCGAGAGATTGTTCTCAAATGTTGATACAGCCTAAAGACTCACCTAGCAGACGACATTCTAGCACCAAAGTGCAAGGTCTCTGCGACGGTCAATGATCCAATCAAAGCATCTTCCTGCTCGACATAAGAGGAGATAGATCTGAATGTCTTCTTGTCCACTTTCACGCCATCTACTAGCAAGGTAGATTCGACATTGGCTCCTCTGGCGACAATGCGGTCTGCAAGAAGGTTGAGAAGGGTCGTCTTGCCACTTCCACTGGGACCCATGAGCGCGAGCATCTCGCCTAGCCCATCGAAGTGAAGTCAATAAAGACGTCCAAGATTACTGCTTATGCTCAAAGAATAGCTTACCTGCACGAGCGACTCCTGAGACATTGTCAAGAAGCTTGCGGTCATTCTTGGTCGCTCTGTCCTTGACCGTCACATTGCATCGATCCCAGGTGAAGGTGTTGACAGATTGGTTATAAAAGTAAGAGTCCGCACCAGCTTCAATATCTGCTGTGCTGTTGTTGTTGCTGACTTCCCTGTTGATAGGCATCGTGGGGACTGGTTTGGCTCACTACGGATGTGGATCACGTGGACGGTCCTTAACTATATGTTGAAATGCTGTCGATGAGCGGAGTTTATGGTGCAGGATGAATGAAGAGCGGAAGAGAGCAGCAAGTAGCGAAGGAGTTCTCTTGTGTGCTACGTCGATTGCTGAAGACTCGTTCCCAAATGCTGAGTTGCGTTCCCTTGTAGGAGGCGTCGGTCAGCTCGTGCCCGCATGACCGCATCGCCGTGTCGCCGGAACTCGACTCTCTTTAAACAGATACGAGAACAGCAGCAACGAAGCACTAGGGACATGTCACCCGCAGATGCTGCAGCGTTTGATTGTGACACAGACCCTGAACAAGCTCCAGAGTCAGAAATCGCAAAACGATTACAGAAGCTGTCTTGAAGTGCTGGACTAATTCGGGGACCATAAACCACGAAGGCAGCGCGGGTGTCAAGAATATCTGATAAGATGGATCTCATTTGCTCGTCGTCATTGCTAGTTCTCTCAGGTAAGAAGTGCTAAGACCCGGTTTGAAAGACATAGCTTAAACTCCGCAACGGAGGGATCTGAAGCCCTGCAGTCCAATGACTCAAGGAACAACGCTAAAGAGAGTAACATAAATGACAGCATCAACGAATGAACTACGTGAATATTAATGGTCTGCACTATCAAGCTCTTCCGAGTTGCAGATGGTATTACCGGTTGAATGGATAACACCTCGTGGTCTTTCACGACTTGGCACATGATCTCTGGGGCAGCCATAGGTGGAACATCCAACCAACCAAGGAATAGACTCTGAAAATGGTTGAGAGCAGTAAAAGTCCATCGTTGACAATCTGATCCAGGCAGCATTACCATTCCTTTCAATTCCGATTCGAAAAACAACAAATCGGGAATTGATATCTCAGGCAGTGCAGAGCTATTGGCACGCAGCATAGTATCCGAGGTCCCTGATGCGTGCAAAGAAGATTCGTTCAGCACTCCAACGGCCCTTCCTTGCTTGCTGTCCATAACTGGTATTTGAAGGATGGTACCCGATCAACGCATTGGCGAGTGCACGCACGCACCATTGACTGTCTGACAAAGTTCACAGCTTCTGTCACTTTTCCACCAACATTCTGCCCATTCTTTTTGTCTCAATGCAGTCAAGTATGAGAGATTGTCCGCTCACACACCTCGCATTCATGTCACGGTGGCGCGCCCGATACCTCGACTTTCGCGTATGGTTGGGGCTGTTGCTCTTCGAGCAGCCCCCTCCTCGCAGAGATCAGATGGTCTGGAGTAATCCGCTTATCGTGAACATTGGATTCGGTCAAATCCTCAAAATGAACTCTTCTGAGGTCGAAATCGCAGCAATGTGGATCGTTGGCTCCTATTTGCCGATTCCAGTCCCTCGAATCCAAGGCGTCTGGCTGCGATGGGGATCTTACTGGCACAAGAACAAGGTGCTGAGACACTACGTGCTCATGAGTCGTGCCAAGGGTCTTCCTCTGGCAGAAGTCTGGAATCAGATGTCGGTTGCAAATCAGAACGAAATTGTATCTACCCTACGAAGCTACGTCCAGACTTTACGTGAAGCCGAACCGCCGTCTGGATCAGAAGGACGCATCTGCTCATTCACTGGAGGTGCAATGCAGGATGAAGGCTTGACGTCGTTCGATCCGGTTGGGCCTTTTACTCAGTCGGAGTTCGTAGACTACTTACTCGACACCTGGTATAGAGACAAGGAAGCAAAAAAAGCGAGCTATAGGAAAATCCTCTCAAGCCCAAAGAACATAACCCCCGTACTCACGCATGGCGATCTACATCCTTATAACATCATAGTAGACAAAGAGACGAAGACCGGAAAATACAAGATTACCGCCGTAATTGACTGGACGACCGCAGGATGGCTACCAATGTATTGGGAAGCCTATAAAGCGAAACCTATAATTCCCAGCTTCTGGGACGAGGTCGTTGAAGGCTTTGCTGGCGATTTCAAAGAAGAAGTAGCAGTATTGCGGGAGGTTCACCAAGTCCTTCGATAGTGAGTGTGGATTATCTCCCTGGTGGCGTTCCTGCTGATCAGCCTAATGAGTTTCTGTTGATTTCCTATGCAGATCCTCCGATACAACTATGTTACTTTGCGGATTTCAAAGCAATGCAAGAGAATCAGTCGGTGAAAGTGTACGAACCCTGCAGAAGGGAGACATACTACGCGTTTGAAAACATGGCTCGTCTTGTCACGTGAGGACGCCACTCGCGTCGAGATACAATTTTGTGCTTTCTAGATGCATGTAGTCGATGCCAGCGGGATATGATACACAAAATACCAGTGTGTCGTTGTGTTGACATCTGCGAGTTCCTACATAGCCCTTGCAGTGTGCACTTGCCACAATTGGGCTCTATGAGCATTTACGCAGCGTTGTTGCAGCTGAACAAGCGTAAAGAAAGAGTAGACTCGCGCTCAGGGTTACATCCAAGCCTTGTTACCTAACACTCATTGCTGTGAGCATCGTTCTTCGGAGCCGCTTGCTGGACCATCTTCTCGCTATCGTCTTCGCGCAGCTCTTCTCTGCTTCAACTCTGCTTCCTGCTTCACACCGAAACTCTCGCACTGGCTGCCAGGACAGCACTGCAGGTCGCCTGATTGGGAGAGCTGACCAGCATGCAGGTGACTACTCGCTACACTCCGTCTACCTGCTCAAAGTCCTTCATTCCACTCTCGTCTTTTCGATCAGCCCTACTCGCTCACAACAGCACTATGGAGAGGGCTGAAAGCTGACTGCCTTTTCGTTTGCTCCTCTTCGTTAACCCTTGATGTTCTCGACTGCTCGTCACTTCGTTCTTTGCTGTTGGTCTCCCTCTTCGTTACGTCGCTCCCCAGGCTGTTCGGCCCAAGCAAGCTCAGAAGACGCAGCACAAACAATCTACAGATACGCGACAAATTACGCAGCAAGAATCACTTCAAGTCGTCAAGCTACTCATACACACTGGACTGGGATGTGTTACTTACTTAAGGTTAGTCACATCTTTGCCTATCGCTCACATTCAAGTATCGAAGTATCTCACCAACCCTTCTTGCGTCTCGTTCATACACAGGGGTATCTTCCCAGAACGCGTATTCAGAGACAACCGGCAAGTATTAGCCCAACTCGGGCAGTACCAGACTATATCTAACATGCTTTGTAGACTCGACGAGCTCATTAAACTGCCGGACAGTAACGGCAATCGTGGCCGTGCTAGCACCAGGGTCAAACTGTTGCAAAGAGGTCAGCTTGCAGCTGCGGATGCACTCCTCGAGACGTTGGTGAGCTTGTAGCGCTTTCTCCCGTTTGATTCAGCTCACGAATGGTGAATATTGCGCAGGATGGCATTAACGATGCTGTTGACAAGGGCTTTCTAAAGACACTGGTGAGCTGCACGTGGAACATTGGCTACAAGTACGGACTTATGAAGGATCATTGCAGATGATGGGCATCTTCCTCGACCCTGATCACCCTTATCAGCTGGTAGAACTATACGCGTAAGTTCCTCTTCTCTCAAACAAAGGTTACAATCTTTCCTAATAAAGCTGTTTTCAGTTTCAACTTCGTGTATCGGCAAGTGGGAACGTCTGATGGAAAGATGAGAGTGCCGGACGTGGAAATTCGGGATCAGTTGCGAGATAGACCTATTACTTCGTATAACGTAGGAACATCTTCAAGTGATGCAGAGGAGTACAGATCGGTACAGCGTTCTAAGTGGACAATCGGTGCTGTCAAAGACCAGGCCCAAATTTTGGTGAAAAGGTATGGTTCTTTTTATGCTGCTCTCGCACATTTAACAAAGCTCACATGTACATCTGCCCTAGTCTGGTAACCGTTACGCAATTGTTGGAAACTCTCCCACGTGAATGCAGCATGCTGATCTCAATCCAGCTGAAATACTAACCTTGCTTGTACATCAGGAGAAAAGTATATTACGTTCAAGCTCAATTACACTGATGAGACACCCGAAGAATACGATCCAGTGAGTACCATAGAGCGTGCCCGTCTACTATACTCATCCGCTTACTTCACTCCACCTACCTCGCTCAGCCCACATTCCGCCATGCCGATCCAGAGATAACGCAATTTACAGTTGGAACAAAGTCGTCAAAGGCAGTTCCGGAAAGCAGTGTCTACGGCAAGCTGGATACTGGACATCATTGGTCCGTATCTTATGCCATGATATCTCTCTACGCCTGGCATTGACGTTATTCTCTGCATCAGCATGACTGTCCGTATGATGTCCGTGGCTAAGCAGTTGCCTGATCAAGACGAACTACAAGCTTCTCAATCGGAAGGTCCGCCGGTGAAGCTCGAAGCACGCCAGCGTCCTTACCTGTGGTCAGCTGAAGATCTAGTATTCGATGAAGAGTGCGAAATCAGCTTCGAGACTTTGTCCGAAAAGGAGAGCAAGGATGAGAAACGTCAACCTTTAGGCTTAACAACTTCAAACGGTAGCCTCGATCCGGAAAGTCAAATCGCACCAGCTCGAGTGACTACGCCTAAAAATGCACCTCAACCAAGTGAGGCAGAAGTAAGATCTCAAGGCATCGTGACCCACATTCACAGCCTACCGCCAGACTTACCAGAGGATCTAGAGCAGGATGAGGGCCTAAGTGACGCAGATCGCTTGCGGTTGGCTGCTGTGAGTGTGCACATCCTCCTGCGTGATTATTCTGGGCTTAAGTTGTAGGCTCCTCATAGGCAACCTGCGATCCCTATACGATGGAAACGCAGCCACTTTCACGCATACCAACAATTTGCGACCCTCCTTCTGCCCAAAGAAAAGCAACACATCCTTCTCTCGGCTTGAGAGATACTCAACATTCAGACATTTCAGACATACTGCAAGCTACACAAACCCTTCCTCGCGGCACCGCTCTAGCCAGAGGAGAATCCTCAATCGCATTCTCAAGCATTTTTAAGATGGATGCTGTTGATGCAGGCGATGCTATTGACGCAGATGTGCAAATGCAGGAGGATGACATTCAAGGAAGTTTGGAAGCGGTTACTCAGTTATTGGACGGCGTACCACTTTCATCCGCCCCATGCGCATCTCAAGGGCAGGAGTCGCCTATTCTGGATTACTTGCAAATGCAAGCTACACCAGATCCTTCGAATCAATGTGACCAGCCTTCAAATGTACCTGCATCTGCTTCTCTCCTATCAGTGCCAATCCTTCCAGTCGCGGAAGAGTCGGCGCAAATGCAGAGTGCAGAGAGCAACAGCGCCACTCTGAATATCACCACAAGTCCAGCAGTGTCTACTGAAAATTTGACTTCGGATCTCAAAGGCCTCGCAAAGGCACCGGCATCTGTGCAGAGCGGTGATGGCCACGAAAAGGCTCCTTCAGTGAGTGGAAGGAGTGATGATGAGGAAGAAGAGCTCGATTGCGACTGCGGCAACAACGACAATGGTAGTTCAAAAAATTCAGCCCCGCCATACAGAAAGACGGTTAGCTGACATCTATCTGCTGCATTTCACAGGTGGCTCTGATAAGTTCGAAGTCCCGCTCGTTTCGTGCGATGTATGCAAATCATGGAAGCATCTTAGCTGCTATGGGTAAGCTAAGCTCTTACATATCAGCATACAAATACTGACAAGAGACTATTGCAGGGATCTGAGGTCCGATCTCCAAGAAGAGAATGTGCCGTTTAAATGGTATGTCTAATGCTCCTCCCTTTCTCATCCAGGCTGAAATTGAGAGGCCCCTGTCTTTAGTTATCGCTGCCAGATTCTGCCCAAGGACTCAGACCTTTTGCCTGACGATGAAAAGGTATGGCTTTCCAGAGATGCACTTATATGATGCAATCATTCGGCTGATACTGAAGTCTTAAGGCCAAGAGAGTCGGCGTACTCGAAGAGCTGTTCTCTCTGACTACTTTTCGACGCTTACTGGTGGTCTTTTACGGCGATGGCGTATACGCAGATGCCAGATATGCCGGCAAACGCTTGGGTGAGTCTTTTGTAGTATTATCAGATGCAGCTTCAGTGCGCTTATTAGCCTTTTGAAATGTAGGCCTGCACATTACAACTGCTAAAGAACTCATCGATCGAGCGAAACAAGAAGGGTATCTAGCTGTACCTGCGATACTAGCTGAGGATAGTATGCAATCGTCCTCCGGTTCTAAGAAAACGAAAGCTGGACGCCCAAAGAAGCCGAAAGCCTCGGACTACAAAGCGAATATGTCAGTGGTATTACATACATTAGCGAGTCGCAATATTGAACTCGTTCTCGCCCTCTTTTCTGTACAGTTCGCCAGCAATCCTGAAAAAGAAGGAAGAGAGGTATTTCACGCCTGGTGAAGGCGAAGAGAAGGCGATTAAACAGAAACTAAAGTCAGAACCAAGCAAAACGAATCTCCTTCGATTGGCTTCCACTTCAGACTCTTCCGAAAGGCCTCGGGAGCCAAGCCGCTCGCGCTCATTGTTTCTGCCAGAGACTCAGGAACGTCCATCAAAGCTGCCTTCGTCAGATATACCTAAATCGCCTTCAAGGCAGGTGCTCGAGAATATCAGCAATTCCCCTCGAGCGAATCGAGTCGCCCCGAAAGTAGACCTTCCACCTCCTCCAGCCACCATCTTCGTGGTCAGAACGTCCAGCGCCCGAATGGATGTGGACGAGCACGAGAGCTATCTACCTACGCCGCAGACTGTCGAAAGGAACACTGCATCGCAAGGTGTTCCGGATACAACTGCTGGCAGCAACAACCTTGTAGCCACGAGCAAATTGGCTGCGGCAAGCGGAAAGAGCACTTACAAGCCTTTGGTGCCGAGAGCCAGTCTACATGGGATCTCATCCACGGTCTTGCCTGTGGGCTCGCAAGGAGCGACATCAAATCCGCTAATTGTAGTATGTAATACCTGAACGGATGACAAGTAAGATGGTATCTGACAATCTCCCCTCACTAGCATGACTCCAAGATTGTTGCAGGAAGAGACGTACAACCGCCAACGCCAGGTGGATCAGGAAGACATGTCACTCAGATGCTCAGCCCAACTCGCAAACGGCCCGCAAGTGCTGTTGGAGCGGACGAGCCACAAGCCGGCCCTAAACTGTCTCCACCCAAATTGAAGTACAGGAAAGCCAGTATGGCGGATCCTATACGGGCCAGAGACGAGAGGGACGATATGGAAGAAGAGGAGCTAGATATGGCTGACATTGACGAGTCAGCTACGCAATATAGTACAGATGCAAGGAAGCAGATTTGAAAAAGGGAACCTCGAAGCGGAGTAAGGAAGTCAGTAGCAAGCAAGTCCAGGAATTAAAGTAGCGACGGATTGAGTAAGAGGTTGCATGTTCTGTAGACTGATACGTAGTAGTGAGCATACGAAGCTGTAGCATAGAATCAATGCCCATGCCATGCTGTCGAGGATCCAGCGAGGATTTTTTAGAAATAGACTGGAATAGCAAACACCCAGCACCGAAATAGCACAGCACGCAAGGATGGGGCTCCCGAGCTCTTTACGAACGTGGCCGGGGTACCTGGAGGGTATACAGCTCATGATAGAGATGATCGAAGAAGTCGGCTTGATACGGTGCTCATCCTTGCAGCTCGCTCTTCGCCCATAGGACAAGATACAGCGAGAAGAACGTGCTTGCACATGCATCGCTCGGCGTCAGTGCTGCTGTAGTGCCCTGCATCGTCTCCAATGCTGCTGCTGTCGAGGCTGCAGTGGTGCTCGCTGGTCTTTGCTGTCGCCTCGAGCGGGCAATCGAACGCAAGGAAGCCAACTGGAAGATTGTATGTTGCAGCAGGATCATGCAAGTGACTGTCACAATGCTGAGAGTGCCATCCAGCCTGCACATCACAGACATTCATCCAGATCCATTCTACCGCGCAAACTCGAGCGTCCAGGCTTCCTGCCACCACGACCGCCCGCATGATGATCCGGAGCGAGCTGGCTGGCTGGGAACACCCGTCAGGTGGGTTGCTGTTGTTTGAATCCAGTCTCGATGCGACTCATGCTAGTCCTGTGGTCCTGCAGCGAATGCGACACTCCGGCTGCACTCTCCGACTTTGCCTTTGACTGGCTCGACGAGAACTGGAAGCATGATGTCGATTTTGTCATAGTCACAGGCGATAACGCTAGGTGCGTGGAATTGACTAATACGACTCGTCAATACCCTCTGAGCAGGCGATTAATCCTTCCGTGTCATCTAGACACGACTCGGACTCTGCATACCCTCGATCAATGAAAGAGATCTACGAGCTGAACCGCAATATCATGAAGCGATTCAAGAAGATGTTTGAAGATAGAGGTATCCCAGTTGTGCCGAGCTTAGGCAATAATGATATTTATCGTGAGCTTTTGCAATTCGATGGAGCTTCCGACGGTACGAAACATTACTGATCTTTGCTTTCCTTTACCAGCCCACAATATTATTGTGAGTAGTCACAAACGAGTTTCAAGAAGAGTGGTTAGGCTGAGCTCCATCTTTTCTGCTCAGCGTCCTGGACCCAACTCGATAACGACAGAATTCGCAAAGTAATTTCAGGTCCCGGACTGCACTGCCCTGTTTGCTTTCGGCTGATTGAAGGTCTTTAATGCAGCATCTGGAAAGCATTTGTGCCAGCAGAAGAATACCATACCGTAGCACGCGGCGCCTATTTCTCAAGGGAAGTTATCCCTGACCAGCTAGTGGTAGTCTCCCTGAACACAATGTACTTTTGTGAGTTGATGTCCGCTCCGCTCTCGGTGCATTTTCAATTCCTAAAGGTTGATGTTCCTTTTTGAAAACGAAAAGATGAGAACAACAAGGTCGTCGATGGATGTCCTCCTACTCGAGCAGGAGACTCTGCGGACCCAGGCACAGCTCAACTTGACTGGCTGGTTGTACAGCTTGGTCGCTGGCGCGAGAGTGGTATGCAAGTCTGGCTTACCGGACATGTACCACCTACAGCATCAGGCTGGTATGACGGTTGTGAGTACAAGATTCGCGGACTTTATACTCACCCACAAAGCTAAGGCTAGCCCCTGTCACTCTACAGGCCTCGACCGCTACACCGAGATCTCAGTCGCCTTTCAAGACACCATCGTCGGTCAGGTCTTTGGTCACGTCAACGTAAGCATGCCAGTTGATTCCTTTGCTGCGGCAGGAAAGAGCTTGCTGACAACGGGATATTGGGGCAGGTGGACGCGTTCAGTTACCTCGATTGGTCAAGCTTGAACAACGGTAAAAAGAAGAAGAGTCGGAAGAGGAGCTTGAAAAGTAGTTTTCTAAATCAGGATAGATTCTCTATTGCAAAATTACTGCATGGTGATCTGTATGACTCGTTCTCTGCGCTCCCACCCAGAAGAAAGCTCAAATACGAAGATTACGCAATTGCACATACTTCGCCTAGTATAGTCCCTACCTTTTTACCATCGATCAGAGTTTGGCACTACAACGTATCGAATCCAGATGATGCATACATCGCATCGAGTGCAGTTCCAGACAAGGCGGTCGGAGAAGTGGGAATCTGGCATCGAATCGTCGAACGCGCGTTGCAGGTGTGGAACATGGACACCACCGAGGCCTACCATGCTTTACTCGAAATCGATATCACGCGACGTAGGAAGGGAAGGAAGCACAGAAAAAAGAAGAAAAAGCCAATCCCAAGGTTACCGAGGTATTCTAGTCCACACTCACCTTCTCGAATGAATCGCTATCTCACTCCGCTAGGGTTCACACAATATTATCTACCACTTGATAAATACGAACACCCTAATTGGACTATCGAGTATGTTACATACCCGACAGAAAGTCTCAAGACGTACCTTCCCGCACATATGCATGGCAACTCCTCTGCGTTCGAAAAGAGTGTTCATGCACCTTATCAAATGAAGGAATGGAATATTCCAGTCTTGCTGAACCTCGCAAAAGATCTTGCAGGTAGCAAAGCATTGTGGAAAGAATACGTCAAACGCATGTATGTTTCGTCGGGCTTCGTAGGATGAATGAAACCGCAGTCATGGGGTCAGTGAGATATACCGTGCTGCTCAGACCTATGCCCTTTTCACTAGACCTGACTTCAGCCCTAGTTTAAGTAGGCTTGTCATAAGATGGGAGGAGGCAAGGCTGTTCAGCATCCGAAAGGCAAGCCAAGGAGATCATTTATGGCGTCCTGCAGCAGATTTGCCGCTTCACAAAACCAGCGAAATGGTCAAGCGTATCAAGAAACTCCGCTTTCCACCTACTCTCGTGGTATGCTGTATCTACTCACTGCAGTCGCAAGCGCATCGCAGTCGCTTGCCTGGCCTTTGGACGTATGGACATGCTGCTTTGTCCGCCACGACTGGCCCATGGAATGCGCTAGAGAGTAAGAGAGGATCAGCAGCCTGGAGAATCAAGGCCTCGATGACAGCAGACCGGAAATTAGAAGCTGTTCAGACCGCGATGTGAGCTCTGCCAGAACATGATATGCATCGGATGAGAGGAAAGGAGGACCTAATCTTCAAAGTCCGCAATGGCACCCGTATAAAAAACATGTTGTGGCCAGCTAGGGTTGGCAGTAAAGCTTCATATCTCATTCGCACTGTGATATTGCCAACTAAATGGCCGTTGATGCACATACGCGTCGGCCGTCTGGCTAACATGAACCAAACAAAGAAGCGTGAGGCAGGCAGGCGGCCACAACCGCAACCCACATGTTTGCTTCTTACCATCAGAATCTCGAGTCGACCACCTCATTCTTACCTGCAGCAGCAAGCTTGACTCCGGGCTGGTAAACGTTACCTTCTCTACCGCGCCGTAGTTGCCACAGGATGGCATCTCGAGAGGACCAGTCTTTATTTGGCACAACTTGGATACCGACGGCGTTCCGTCTGACGATGCCATCTTCCGAAGAACCGCGTCAATCTCCTCCGCAGTTTCCATACTTCGATTATGCCCCTCCTCGAGCAGGTGGATCAAGAGCGTCTGCACCGAAAAGTCCAGGCGTCAAAGTTACTCAATCTCCTGAAGCCACACCAAAGCCCGCCGAGCCTGTGAAGCCCTCTTCTCAGAAGACAGAGGCGAAGCCTTCTCCTCAGAAGACCGAAGCGAAGCCTGTTTCTACTGCACTTGCTATTCCCGTCGATTATATTATTCGAGATTTAGGCCTCAAAGACGTTGATATGGTCATCGGGGGGAAAGATCCAACGAGTGCCTCTATCGTGGCTTTCCCAGTCAGAAGAATGAACCTTATTAGCGCTTCTACAGTATTAGCAGATCTACTTAAGACAAAACCTCCCCCTTTTGGAGCTGGACCAGATAGTATCAAGGCTTTGCCATATCTCAAGCTGGATGAAAACGCTCTGTTGATGGAAAGGATCTTACCATTCCTTTTCAACGATCTGGATCTTCCTAAGACGACCGATATTCACTTTATTCGAGCTGTCTACCAGGCTGCTTATAAGTATAAGATGCGGCGGTTATTTGACTGGATGACGGAGAAGCTCCGGTAGGCCTGCGTCATGTCATTACATTGCACTTCTTTCGCAGCTCACTTCCGTATCACACACAGTGCAAGCTGGCCGTCAGCGTCGCCTGAAGTGGTACTGAACTTATACGCGGTGGTAAAGAAAGCTGAAGACCCTGACTTGGCAACCGTCATCATGAATGGAGTCCTTGAGCAGTACACTTGGACCATCAACAGAGAAGCTGAAAACAAGTGGACTTGCGATTCAGGAAACGGACCCAAAGTTTTGAAGGACTGTACCGATGTTCACGGTCTCGAACTTGTATGTGCAGCCTCAAAGAATCGACAATTAGGATCAGATGATGATTGAAATGAAATTCCCACAGCTGCTTGCCATTGCTAACAAGCGGAATTGCATGTCTTGCAAGAAGTCTCCTTTTAAAGAAGAGAAGCCGAAAGAAGAGGCAAAACCAGCTGCCTGATTTATCGCGCTGGAGGATTCCAGACGTGGCTTGTGCTAGGTGGTGTTAGGTCAGAGATGCATGTACTTCAGTCTTTAGAAGCTTGCAAACATCTTCATATGCTTCCATCCACTCTGGCGTTGCCTGGGTCTGCGCATGGCCCATCCGAATACTTGCGGCGGCCAGAAGCGTCCGTCCCAGAACGAATCGGCTCGGTTCACCTGCGCAGCGCAGCGCAGCCAGACCTGATCAGTCTCGCGAAAGCCTGTTCTTCCGGAGATTGCATCAATTCGTGAATGATGTCAGGAATTCAGACTGACTTGATCCCGTTTTGGTGGCAAAAGGTGGCTGCGACAAGAACTCAGAGTGAACAGCTTTCCTCTGCTCTCACCAGAACTAAACAACACTCACAAAGTTACTATACAATGGACAAGATCAAGGATCTCGCCAACAAGGTCACCCACAAGGGCTCCGGCAACACCGCTGCCGACCCCAACGCAGCCGTACGTCACTTTTTACTTCTCCGCATCGTCGATGTTTGGAAATTGACTGACAAGCAAGTGAATAACAGCCTGGTGCAGGAGCTTCCTCGCAGAAAGGCGACTTCTTGGACCAGGGCGTTGGCAGAGCTGGACAGTACGCAGGAAAGGACCTCAGTCGTGAAGAACAGGAGAAGTACTCCGATTACGCTCGCACAGGTTTCCAGAAAGGCACCGGAAGAGTGAGTGTTACAGTATGTATAAAGTCATTCGTCAAAGCTAATGCGGCTACGACCAGGACATCCCTATCAAGGACCAGAATATCCAGCAGTAAATTGCAGAACGTTCGTGAGAGTGGTATCATACATGTAGCTATCTTTTGCGCAGCCTTCGGTACATAGGCTTTCTCAAATTCTTGTAGGCGCATCATTTGTCCTATATGCAATCAAATAGCACTTGCTGCTCCGAGACTCGCCACTGCTTTGGATGATCCGTGACCGACCGTGCCGTACGCTTTCGATTATACCAAGCTATTGCGTTGAGTCGACCCGGCAAGTCTTGGATCAGCACTGCCTTCATTCACTACCCGACTGGTAAAATCCGATAACGATCAGTCATGCCTGGACCTTCATACTATATACAGCGCACTTACCTTGCTTCAAGCCATTCGCGCCACTGGCGTTCGAATTGGTCCCGCTTCTTGCTAGCAGCCATTTCTTTCGCATCGAGAGTAAGTTTGGTGACCCGACTGCCCTGTATTGCCAGTTTTGTGTGCTTCTGCACTTCCTCTTTCCAGTATAAGTCTTCTTCGAGAATCGCCTGCTGTTTCGAGCAGTGCAGCCGAACCGATGCAAGCCATGCGTTGGCATCTTCCTCGGTATAATGATATGCTCCTGCAAATGGTTGGATGACATCTAAGAGACGACTCCGTTTCACGCAACTACGACAAGTTACTGTCAGTATTTGTGTGGTAAGGCCCTACGACAATACAAGCCTTACTGTGTGTCTCTGCAGGTATCGCAAAGCCGGAGCTGTAAAGCTGTATATGCCTTCCCTCGGTGGGATCGACAGGACTGCGCATGCAAAGCTTAAACCCAGCGGGTCCTGATAGGTACTGGTAAGACTACTGACTTACAGAACACCCTTTCTCAAACATGAGTCTCGCGAAGGCGGGCTCGGCGATCCCGTCGAAACGATCAGGCAGTGGGACTTCCACCTCGTTAGTGAACGACACGCCGAAAGGGAACATTTGAGTCTTTCTGCACTTGATAGGTGCATAGCTCAGTCTTGAAGTAGTCCATATATGCTCGCCCGATGTGGCGAGAAGAATGTCGCGAAAGCTGTCATCGATGTAACCGGGGCTCATCAGCTCGGCGGTCTGGAAGCCTCTCCAGCAGTGTGAGGTCTGACCTTCGAGAACAGCGAGATAGCTGAAGCAGGGAAGCTGGCTCGCACAGCGATATTATCTGTCATCGGCAATGCATGCCCGATCATCAGGACGTGCTCCAGCGAGCGGATGAGTGGATCGCACCTGAAGCAAGAGCTCATCTGGCAGGCTCAGCAGCGGGCTGTCTTCTTCCTGTGGACCAATACTGAGATGCTCCATTGGTCGAGATAACAAAGCTTCAAGCCGACGTGGGATCTGCCTGGTCTCTCATGATCGGCCGCTTCTTGCTCTACGGATACAGACACCGGCTGCAAGCAAGGCCAGCGGCAGAGCATTCTCTTCCTTCCAACTACGCTGCCGTATAGCCCACCTGAGGACTCGTCCGGATGCCTCAAGATGCATGCAGCCAGGCCGGCCCTCGATCACACTCTGGCGACCATACTTCAAGGCTGGACGCACAGCAACGCAGAAGCGGATGGGCAAGTATACGCTCAGCAAATCACATCCTTGTGCGATACTGAAGACGTCGAGGCCTTCTGCTGGACGCTGTGGCAGTCTGTCATTGATGCCGCCCAGTTGGCTTCCGGCAATTCTGCTGTCGAGCAGATTGAACGACTCGTCCACCTGGTAGAAGCCATCAAGAACAGCAAGCCATTGAAAGACAAGAATGGGAAGAACGCTGCTTGTTGGGGTGGGGAGTGCTGGAAAGATCTGCCATTGCTTGGTCCGCAGATGAGAGAGAATTGGAACACGTCGCGTGCGTACTTTGCTACCATTTCGTAGCAAAAGACTGAGAGAGCGCCTTGCAGCATCAGATCCTTCTGAACTTGCTGCACACCTCAACAAGAACATCTTAGCGGCCCGTCTAACGCAATGCAAAGTAGCCGACTTCTCGCTTTATGGGCTATGGGCTCTCCGCGAAGCTTTAGAAGGAGAGCTCCCGTGGTCTCCGGCTGGTCCCTTGGAATATACAATACCAGTTGCCCACGCGTGGGTCATGCATGCAGGTCCTTCAATCATCGAATTGAACGACGACAGAGGCACAATTGCTCGAGGAGGCTCGCTGTGGAGGGGCCAAAATGGTTTCTGTGAAGCCCGATGGCGCTTTTGGAAACACAGACTCGATGGATTGTCGGGCAGTCCCGAGTTATCCTCATCTACGCGTACTCTAGCGGAGGAAGCCTCCGGCCGAATAGACTTTCTTATCGTCAGTTCATGACGGTTATCAGAGATCTTCCAAGGCTTTGAGAGCTCACGGGCAGGTGCGACGGCCCTCGGAGTCATCACGTGAGTACTTGTGCCGACGCTACTGTTTCGCAACTGACATTCCAGGATTAACAAGCACCTTTATTAGAACCTTAATGAATAGGGTCAAATGCTACCGTACCGCAGATGAACAAGGCAAATAACAATGGTGAAACTCACTCTAAAGAAGATAAGGTGGTTGCAGCCTTTTATAAATGCGCGCCTTTGCCCATGCGCCATACTGGACAGGTGCAGCACCTCTCTGGTAGCCCCGGACATGATGCTCTACAACGTTAATTGCTGCACAGTAGATTACCCTTCCCAGGGTTCTAAGCAGCGCTAAAATTATCGATGTCCTCGCTGCTGCACCTTTCGCTGTTCTTGGCACCGGCAACCGGTGCCCCGAAGACGATCGCAATGACACTTTTGACGCTAAAGGTTTCAAGTTCTGAACCCAGAACGGAGACATGAATCAGCTCACAACAGTTGGGCTTGAAAAGCGTATACAAGTCACCGATGCCGGTACCGTGAAATCAGCCAATCCAGGCCCAATTACACAGAGGGTCAAGGTTTCCCCGGATCAATGTCGTGTATCTGGATATGCAAAAGCGGGGCTCTTCTTGAACCGACTCTGGTGCTCCAACATCCTTCCCTCTTCACGACTCAGTTCTTCCAGCATCCCGATTTGCCCCCACCGAAAGATTGGGTTGCCCCCTCTAGACAAGGTTGGATCAGTGAATCCATCCCGCCGCAAGAATGGCAATGCATCTTGCTGAAAAGCCCACAGGCTTAGGGCACGTCGAAAAGTCAAGCCATGGTCAGGCTGAGACTGGTCTCGCAACTCCGCCTGACGACGGCCATTTCGGCGACAATTTCAACGCTGTCCATGAGCCAGCTGTACATCTCGATGCGAAGCAGGAAGATCGTCTCTACAGAAAGATTGATGCCAAACTTCTGTGGATTCTCGCTCTATTGTACCTAGTCGCCTTCTTGGATCGCGGAAAGTGAGTTTTGCAAGTCCAGTGTACAGTTGCCAAGCTTGCGCGATATTCGCCACTTGTTTCCTCCCGCAAGTAATCTGATTACTTCACCCAATTGCAGTATTGGAAATGCTCGTTTGGCTGGGCTTGAGAAGGACTTGAATATGACAGAGGGTGACTACGCTCTTGCACTCAGTACGTGATCTTCGTCATGCCCTAAAACCTGATGAACGCTCCGCACCGCAATATGGTCAGGGAGACGATCTATTCAGTGTTCCATTGCAACAAGCTAAAGAAGTCCATTTCACACTTTCTCAGGTTTGTTCTTCGTTTCGTACAATCTATGCGAAGTCCCTGCAAATCTCATGTTAAAGAAGCTACGACCCAAGATCTGGCTGTCACTCATCGTTACTCTCTTCGGCATCACTATGATAGGAATGGGTCTCATCAACACTTTTGGCGGACTCATTGCTATGCGAGTACTACTTGGCGTATTCGAAGCCGGACTCTTCCCCGGTGCAACCTATCTACTGTCCCTATGGTATCCTCGCTCAAGATTGCAATTCAGAATTGCTATTTTCTTCTCAGCTGCAACAGTAGCAGGCGCATTCTCAGGTCAGCATAAACCAGCTTGTCAGCTGAAACAACCATAGACGCATACTCACATTTCAGCTTTCAGGTTTGCTCGCTTACGGTATTCAATTTATGTCGGGCACCGCAGGAAAGAATGGATGGAACTGGATTTTCATTCTGTAGGTCGAAATCAAAATCACCTGTTAAAGACCCCGGACCGGTGAGCTGACGAGGATTCCGCATTGAACAGTGAGGGTATCTTCACCACACTTTGTGGAATATTATCATACTTTTTCTTGAGCGATTATCCGGAGACTTCCACTTTCTTGACCAAAGAAGAAAAAGAGTGGACTATTTACAAGAAAGCGACCGATGGTACCTCACATGGAGAACACAGTGGCATGAACTGGACCCTAATCCGCAGTGGTCTATTCAACTGGCAAGTATGGATGGCAACCGCTTTCTACATTTCTATCGTAACCCCGCTTTATTCAATTGGACTCTTCCTTCCGTGAGCACTATTTTCTTTCGAAAAGAAAGCCTACAGCAACATCTGACAATGTGATTGTCCTCTACCAAGTTCCATCATCAACTCGTTCGGAACGTATTCGCGACCTCAAGTCCAGCTTCTTACAGTGCCAGTTTACGTGGTAGCCTGTATCTGGGTTCTCGTTTCCTCGATTCTCGCAGATAGATGGCAAAAAAGATTCTGGTTCCTTTTCCTAGACCAGTGGATGTGCATCATTGGATTCGTTATCCAGCTAGCGTACCCACCATCTGGCGTCCGCTATTTCGCACAATTCCTCATCGCTTCCGGCTCTTATGCCGCCCTACCCACTGTCGTTGCTTGGCTTTCCGTCAATCTTCGTGGTCAGACAAAGCGCGCTGTTGGTGTGTCCTTCGAAATTGGTATCGGTAACTTCGGTGGTAAGTCGAGAGGCTCGTAGTACATAATACCAACATTTTTCACAATTGACGATCGTACGTATTTGTGTTTAGGTCTGATCGCTTCGAATATTTATCGCAAGCCAGCAGGAGGTCGCTATTGGATCGGCCACGGTGTCAATCTTGGCCTTTTGATGATGGGTATCATCGTCGCACCAGCATATGCATATCTCCTCACGCGCAAGAATAAGCAGCGTGATGCCGAACACGCAAGACAGATGTCTCTTCCTGAAGAGCAGAGAACCAAGTACACTATTCAAGAGCTTCACGAACTCGGTGATAACGCCCCTGATTTTAGATATACAATCTAGAGTGCTTAGAGACGTTTGGAAGAGGGCCGAGACTTAATATCTTGTACACTGCTCGGCGTCCTCTAAGAGGGGCATCATTCAGTGGAGAAATTCGCCTAATGTCAAGTTAGCAGACTTTGTTTGACGGAGCAATTTATTAAATGAACAAAATGCAAATGCTCATGAACACGTTGCTCTGATACATGCACTCGTATTGCGGTAAACGTAAACAAAGATTGAATGCTAACTAAAGGAAAACATTGTGGGCGGGCCAGACTGATGTGTTAAGTGCGACAGGTAAATCAAACTTTGAATGCATGAATCGTTAAGGGAATTGAGAAGAAAAAGTAAATAGCTACATTTGTGGAAGATATTGTATTACCTTGAGCAAGGATGCTAAAAGGCCATTTTGACGAGGAATTGCTCTTTCCTCTTTGCTCTCGTACAGGAGTGTCTTCGAAGGTGTCATGTTCATATATTAAAAGGTATTGACTGTCTATATCAAGAATTACGCTGCGAATAGTTTTGCATCTTGCCCAGGAATTGCAAACACTTTGCTTCACAAAGTTCTTCATATCTTCTTACTCTTTCTTGAAGAAGTTGATATACCCTTCTTTCTAGCCGTGACATGATGAGGTGTGCCTACTGTTCTCTTCTTTCTGTATTTCGAATGGAGGGTATGGGTCGTATCGTTCAATTTCGGCAGATCGAGAGTAGATTGAAGAGTTGGTGTTTTCTCATCAAAATCACTTTCTCCCTCTTCTTCTTCCTCTGATGAGAATTGTGGTAGATCTTCGATAACGATGGCCCCTCCAGGCCTTTCAACCTCGGTCAGAGCTAGGCTTTCAGGCCTGTGCCGATTACCATTCGTGACGCTTGCAGGATCAGCATTCGGTTCGGCAGATGAAGATGGGGACCTTGGTGGCATATCGTTGTTCAGAGAAAGAGTATCATCCAGCAGCCCACCAAGAGAGAGCATGTTGACAACAGGTGAAATCTCAAGGATAGCCTTATCCTGATCATCGAGGACCACATTCCCATTGGCTGCCTCTTGACTATTGCCTTCTACCTTTTCAGCACTTCGTATTGAAGAAGAAGAAGGAGAGCGCAAAGTAAAAGAGGCGGAATCTATCAATTCGAATTGACGATTCAACTTTTGTGATTGATCAGCGAAGCAACGTGTATATGAGGGCGTCGAAGCAGTCATTTTGAGTCCTGCTATCGGTGAACCAGCTCGCGGAGTCGGTATCGGAGTAATATCATTCGAGCCAGCGCTTGAGATACCATTCGAGTGTAATGAATCGGTAGGGCTCGTCCCGCTTGTTTGATAATCATCCGCAGTATTCGAAATTGAAGGGGAGAGCGCGATGTTTGTGGTAGATGAAGGGAGGGAAGTGGTCGAAACATTGGTAGATGCCTTTGGAGGAGTTGATGCAGTTAAGACAAAATTCAACTTCTCTAAGCGAGGGGTAGGCATAGGTGTTTTCTCATTGCAAGATTCCGGCGAGGCGATTTCGGTTTGCCCTGTCATGACTTGAATGTCCTCAACATCTTTTCTGGAGGAAGTACGCAACGGTGAAGTAGGAAGACTAGGTCCAGGCCCTCCGCTGGTATGTTGCATTGAATGCGATAAAGGCGGAGAGATAGGAGGTGATGCAAGATTCCCCAATGTCGCTTTAGGACTCGTATAGAAGGCAGAGAGATCAGTCTTAGTTCTTGATCTCCCTCTAGTTTCTTTAACTCTTTTCATCGGTAAAGTGAGCTAGAACAAGGTTATAACCAATCAGATCACAAAATCCTATCACATGAAAGACGTACGTCTCTCATTAGGGGAACCAAAGACTCACCTCTTCTAACGTGACTCCTAAAGGTCTTGTTTCAACCAACTCCCCATCTCTACCATACCGAATGGTGACATCTGATCCCTTCCTTTCACCCCCTTTGGCATTGTCCTTCTTTCTAATTGTGTTATCCCTAGTCAAGGAGACGGAAGAAGGACCAGAAGGACTAGGTGGATTGAGTAAATCCTCTTCTCCAAAATAAGCAAGTACATCGAAGCTACTTCTTGTCGGACTACTCCAACTCCTGCCATTCGAAGAAGAAGTAGGTGAATCATTCCCATCGTCTCCCTCATCATCACTGCTCTCATCCAAGACAGGTCGCCTATAGCTTGCATCTCTAGTAGATTTAGAATCAAAACTTTGCGTATCTCTGCTCGATGAAGGCGAAGAAGGGGATCCGTTATCTTCGTCCCCATTCAAACCCAATAATAAGTTCCGTCTCCCTTTGATCCCCATAACCTTACTTCGGTCACTCCCTACACTTCCTCCATTTCTAGATAGGCTTTCCATTCTAGCTTTTTTAATCTCTTCTTCTGGTAAAGGAGCAAAAGTGACACTACTAGATCTAGAAGCATTTGATGCGTTTGAAACATTTGAAGTATTTGATCGACATGTACAATTTGATGATGCTAATGATGAGGATGATGTTTGTCTTTTGACTATCCTTGGTATTGGCATTGTGGGATAATGTTGCGAGCGGGATTGACTGCTCATTGAAGGAGATCTTGATGCTGATGATGATGATGGACGCCTAGTGTTGCCTGAAGACGACTTGAGAGACGGAGATGCAGCTGGTGAGAGAGAAGATGTGGACGGAGAGGGAGGTGTACGGGGTCTATTCGATGTATTGAGGTCCTGACGCGGGTATAGGATAGCAGCCGAGGTCGAAGCTATAGGGGAGTGTTGACGCTGGCCAAGGAAGGATGAAGTGACGGTGACTGAAGAGTCATTCGAGCGATCCGGGGAGGATGATCTCGACCGATGATCAACACGCTGACTTGGACCAGCGAGAGGCGAATCTTGTTCTTCATCTGGCTTGGAGAGGTAGATAGCAAGTGGCGATTTAGGCGATGATATGGTCATTGCTGCCAGTTCATCTAAGAAGCTTGGGGAGGAAGATGAAGAGGGCGGGTTGTCGTTCTTTGCCGTCGTTATGCTATCCTGGCTGCTTTCTCTCGTCCGAATAGCTTGACCTTGCTTGTGAGACGAATTGGAATCAAACGAGTCTCTGCTGCGTGTTGACAGATCTCGTAGGGACGAAGCGCTCTCAGGAGAAGTGCCCAGGTCATCATCGAATTCATCGTTGAAATAGTCATCCAACTCTTTAGCTTCAGTGCGTTCGAATTCATCCTCTATTTCTTCGTCAAAGTCATCGTCCTCGGACGATGAAAAGGTAGCAGACGGCGGCGAGTGAGCGAGGCAGACTTCATCGCTGCTGATAGAGGGCCGCAGGACGGCATGCGATGATTCGATATCTAGTAGCCCATCCGCTTCCGCTTGCTCTTGCCGTATGATGTGGTGAGCCGTGTTGAGTACTTCAGGATGCTCTCTCCTCCAAGCCTCTTTGGTTCTGTATGCTCCAAATGCCGAAGGATGGACGTTCTTTAGCAAGCGGGCGATGGTGGAAGGGTCGATATGGCGAGGCAGGAACTTGAGAAGGGGCTTGAGGAAGCTCGAGGGCGAGTTGCTGGCGCCCTCCTGGGCATGCTGCGTCGAGCTGCTGTCATCCAGCGCCTTGTCGCTGCTGTGATCGCTATTGACGAGCAGGATGCTCTTGACCGGGACGCTCTCAGCGGGCGACGACGAGCTGAGGGCGGGTGGAAGAGTGCCCGATGATGACGAGGTCGACGCTGCCTTGCTCCTGCTGCTCGACGCTGCTGTCCTATGCTTGCCCGCACTCAGGCCCCGGCCGACAAAGAGACTCCCGCTGGCTCGCCGCTCAGAGGAGGGTGGTCCGCGAGGCTGGGACGGCGCGACAGGCATCGCAGCGTGTTCATGTGTGCGTAGTCGCAGTCGCCATGCCTGAAGCGTCCAGCTGCTGGGTGTGTGGATGGCGGTGAGATGGGAGGGAATCAACAGCAATGTCCATGTCGAGTGCTGCATTTCACGCTCAAGGTGCAAGAGGGTGGGCCACTCTCACTGGGTGATTAGTATCGAGCATTAGACTCGCTGCAATCCTTTTCCTAACCTCGATTACAACTGTCATCCTCGAATCCTAATCAGCATTACCAACTCGCACTACTCCGGCTAATCAGGTCCATTTGGATTACTAGCATGACGTCCAACTTGATTAATGCGATCGCCGTACCATAGGGCAACCGGCATGTCAAGCGCGAGCAGACGAATGGTCATCATCAACGAACGGACCATATTACGATGTATCGCACTGATAGAGGCCAGTAAAACTATTATGAATCGCCAATCAACAACACCCTAAAAACAGATTATATGCGCATCATGGCGCTTTTATACTCTTACAACGACACTCAATCTTCATGAACTTTGTATATTGGTTGCATATGCTTGTTGTTTGTTGTTGTCAATGTCCTTGATTCATGGTATGCATCTTAGTGTGTCAGCGTGCTCATACAGCAATTTCTAATCCCGCCCCTCTGACTTGTTTACTATCCACAGGCATAGGAACTTCATCTTCATCATTCCCGTGATTTCCACCTCGCTTTTCTATATCGACTACTCCCTCATTAACATCCTCCATTTCCTCGTCATCATCGGTATGAGGTTTCCTCCTTCGACTGTTCAAATCCATAGCTCCTAGTCGATTCTTTAATTGCGCTTCATCAAATCCAAATACTGCAGAACTTGCTTTCTTGCTCCCAATCCCGTTTGCGGTGATATCGCCCAATGACATTCTCCTGCGTGGCGTATTGACACCACTCCCAGGCGTTGATCCATGCCCTCCTCCTACTCCCTGCTCGTTGATATGAGGTGTCCAGTGTTGTTGTTGTTGTTGTTGTTGATAGTGGTGATGATGTTGTTCCTCGTGTCGCTTAGAGTGAGAACGCGATAAAGAACCAGGTGAAGACGTCGGGGAATGGTGTCTTCTAGGTGTCGCTTCTCCCGATCTCGTACCTCCTCCTCCTCCTTCCATAGAATGTAGGTGGTGAGGATAATAATGACCATGTGGTCCCATTCCAGGTGTATAAGAAGGTGATTCACTCAATCCCTGCCTTGAAGAAGAGACTCCTCCTCCTTCTTCGTCTAGATTATCCGAATCAGTCGTCATTTCCGACGACTCTGAGATCGCTTCACTATCCAAAGTCGATATACTGTATGCATCACTATTCTGCCTTCTTGGTGGCTGCCCTCCTTGTTCTCCATTCGCTGTCTGTATATTGTCATAGCGCTCAGACCCAGGAGGTTCGTCAACAAGAACACCTTCTTTCCCTAAAGTAACAGAGTGCGATCCTTGTCCCTGCTGAAGAGGTTTGCCAGCACTACCTCCATTAGAGGGAGGAGTATCTACAAAATCATGCTCTTCCTCTTCATTGATTGACGAGATATCAGCTTCACTTCCAGCTCCACCCGTCATGACATTTCCATTTTCAGAACCACCCTCATTCGTAGCTAAGCTTGACGTGGAAGCGTTAGAAGCATTAGATGAAGATCTTCTTCTTCTAATAGCTCCCCACGCTTTTTTGATTCCTGGTTTTAGATCTTTCAATGTTTTAACGCTGCAAGGTGGAAGTGTCATTTGGGTCAGCCGCTGATTCCGACATGGATCACACATCCCTCGAGTCTCTGGTATACTCACTTGTCGGGCATTGGGCCTCCGTTGTACCACATAGGAGCACTAGGAGTTGGGTTGTACACTTGTTGCTGCCAATGTGGTGCTTGGGGAGCTGGTCTGCCACCACCTCCACCCATTCCACTGCCTTGGAGCATCTGAGCTCTTGCAGCTACTCCGACTGTTGGATACGATGAATCAAATTGGATGATTTGCAGTGGATGATGATTGCATAATATGTCAAGAATAGATCGACAGAATGTCGGGTCGGGTAAAGGCACAATGAATGCGGGAAAGAGTACCAGTGTTGAAACAGAGTCACCAGGCAGTCAGTATGTAGGGTCAATAGCACTCGAATACATGGCTAAGGACACACTCACGAGTTATAGAGTTGCTCCGTTTTATGCGACCGCTCTCAGGTAATGGAGCGAACTTGAGCCGTGGGCTCGCTGATGAGGAGACGGAAAGCGCGTCTTCATTGCTGTTGCTTCCAGGGGAGCGCTGGCCGGACGAGGAAGACGAGTGATGACTGCTTCCAGAGAGGGAAGTTGATCTGCGTCCACCTCTGGTTGCAAAGTATCCTCTTGCTACTCCATTGCCTGCATTGCGGGATGTGTTCGAGGACAGCGACGAAGAGCGGTTTGAGATGGAAGCTACAGATCCGGTGGAGGGATGATTCGAAGGCAGGGAAGTCGTAGGGGAGCCATCGCTGCCTAACGGGTTCAGCAGTATCCCCCCTCTAGATGTAGGTGACGATCCTGGATCTGCAACTGCTGGATTGGGGGGGATGAGCAGACTTGAAGTTGGAGCTCCACCGCTTGTAGATGACCCGCGCTCCCGGCGACCACGAAGCATGCTGGATGGATAAGCGAATGGACGAGACCTTGCTGACTATGCGCCTCCCATCGTCTTGCTGCTCGACTCGCTTTCCTCACTCCGGTTATGCGAGTCGAAAGAGAGAGACCGGCCCGATCAGCCTCTTTGAGGTCCGAAGAAGCAGCAGACAGAGGTTGACATCTATCCATTACACTAATGAAGAAGCTGGTCAATGGTGTCCATATGGAATACTCTCTCATTCAGGACCGCATCCTCGGTCTTGGCCCCGCCTCGAGTCGACGCGCTCGATGGGGCACACGAACAGCAATGGCAGACAGTGCAGGAGTAACAGACACATCAACGCATTGCATTACATTACACTCGTATGCTGATTATCCAGAACATCAACTACGCAAGACCCGACACTTCCACACTGCTCCTACATACAGGTCAACCCTCCGCCGGCAAGACTCTACTGTCCCCGTAATGCACGGTGAAGAGCCCTACTTGCTAGCATAGGCATAAGGCTGCCTCCAGCTAATTCTGAAACCTAATGCCGACTCATACCATCTCAGTTGGTCTCCCCATCTGCTCTCTGTGTCCTCCTCTCCCTCTCCCAATATTTCACGCATACAACCAGGCTATGCGGCAAGTCTCCTGCGACTGGGCGATGTCGCACCGTCTCAAAAAGCTTGCACAAGGAGGCACAGTCTACAAGGGCACAGCGTAAAGGTCAGCTGTTGCGCAAAGCTCGTAGCCTTGGCTGTACAGCACAGGAGAAGCACGCATGGCGTAGACTCGTGACCCACCTTTGGGCTATGTCACGGTCGCCGCTGTGCTTGCTTTACACGCACAAAAAGCCTGACCGGGCCGTACCACACAGCAGAAGCACACACAGCACTGACTTGTGACCATCCTCTGGGCTATGTCACGGTCATAGCCTGGCATGGTCTACACACGCAAAAGCCTCACACCACCGGGTCTAGGCAAACCCAGGCTGTACGGTCAGCAGACTATCTCTTCAGCGCCTTTTATAGCCTCGATGTTTGGCTGCTTTACATTCCACCAGACTTTTCTACAAAGTTAAGCATCTGCCCACTCCTGAGGTAGACAGTTCCTCTCGTCTCTTCTTTTCACCTCAAAGTTAGATTCATCCGCCGCTTGAAAATCACCCTAAGTCTCACCTATCAATCAAGATGAACAGGTCCTTGCCACCTGGAGATCGAGGAGGCAAGCGAGACTCGGGAGACGAGAGACGCGATGGAGGACGCCAAACCCAAAGAGGAAGCCGCGCCGGCAATCCCGGAGGTGAGTAGTGCGAGGATCTCGAACCGCGATGGCTGATGTCTCTAATCTTCTTTTGTAATCTAGTCTCGGCTATGGGGATGCCGAAGGGCCCTCAACTTCAACGTATGAAGACTGTAGGCTTCCAATACCGTGAGGCGCATCAACTCTTCATGAACAATGCAAGTGCTATTTCACTAACCAACGGCTCCCAACTTTTCCGGTTCCAATCCATGATTATGGCTCCACCTTCTGCAGCGTTCAAGGACGAGGGTAGTCCTATCGGACCCAATATGATAAACCCATTTTCGTCTCCGTATCCGCAGCCCATTTTCGAACCTGTAAACGGCCGAAGTACCGATCGTGAGTCAAGGGCTGCTTACTTGGATGACCGCGTGTCTCTTTGCATCCAGACTGACTACCCTTTGATCAATGTGGTGTAGTCGGCGGGACACCTGCGGGTAGGCCTAACAGAACCCCTTCTCCCGCCTCCCCTCTGATTCTCCCTTGTTAATCACTCTCCTTCGTATGTCTCTGTCATCAAACGTTCCTTACAGCCTCGCAAGATCCTGTGTATACGGCTCCTACCGGCGCACTCAGTCGTGGCGCCGACCGCCTAAGCTCTCGTCCTAATAGTTCTGGATCTAACGGTGGCTATCCAGGTGAGTCAAACCCTCACCTTTCTTGATGTCCAGTGCAAGCGTTATCATACAAAGTAACAATTTCCTGGCAACACTTACTTTTCTAATGCTCCTCATGATCACTTCCCAGGAATGACTCAGCCCGGTCCACAAGCACTTGGACTTAACACAAACTTTGCATCAGGTATGTCAGTCATTTATCCCCTCAATATTCCACGAGGTTGCTGGCACACCGATTAAAATCTTTCACGGTCTCTTTCCCTTGTCCCAATGCGATCAAAACCGGATCGTATCGACTTCTGTTTTTTTTCCACAGGGTCTCTTTCACACCAAGACCCTCTGACTGGACGGACTACCCCACGTGAGTCAACGCATCAGACTGTAACAGAGTCAAAGTGACCATTTCCAATCTTTGATTCCTCCTCTCCTGGTCATAGTGGATACAACCCCCGGCACCCCTAACTTCGGCGCCTTTGAAGTTTCCATAGGCCCAGGTACAGGCAGCCGGAGGGCGTCCGTAGACTCCCAACGTCCTGGAAAAGTACAAATTCAAAGTGGGTCAAGCATGTCAGCGGAGCTTCATGACACTATTTTTCATCGTGCTCACTAAACCACGACATTGTTCATCGAAACCCACTTTCCCATTAAACGCGTATTAACTGCCCAATAGCTCAAGGTGAGTCAACTTTGCCGCCCCGAGCCTAGAAATACGCCTCTCGGGGTAGGATGAGGGAAGCAAGAAGGGCGACATTCATTCGCAGGATCAGGTGGCATTGACTAACAATTACACTGTTCTCAACTTTCGTCCTTCCTTGTCTGGAAACACTTCACTGTCGGTTGCCAAATTGTACATTTCACACTGGCAGCTTACCGCAACACTAGCAGCAATACCGGTATCCCTGGGATAAGGGGTGAGCTAAGCGACTGCGAGCGTTCCTGTGATGAAAATATGTCTAGCAGTCTGATTGCCCGCTCTGGATTCGATCTTGTGTGTCAATTCGTACATTGATAAATTTGATAGGCACCGGTGTCGGAGCAGGCGGAGTGATGTTTTCCGCTCCGAGAACATATTCCGATCCTCCAGATCTAGGGGTACAAGGTCGTTTCCCTGCTGTCTCATCTGGTGACAATTACGGTGTCAACCCTCAGCGTAGGTTTAACATTATTGTCGTATTGTAGGCTGCTAGTGAAGTCGCTAATTCACCTAAGCCTCCATCGACACCCGACTCTCGCTCTAACAACTTTGCAACCCATTTCCGTGTTTTCGACATCTTTCCACAGAATATGCAAACACTAATAGACGGTCCCAGGAATTTCAAGGTATATTCGAATCGGGTGAGTTAGGCACGTCTTTCATTCCTTTGTATCAAAAGGGATGTCATCAACTCGGATCGTCTAATCGCGATACTCTGTTCTTCGTGTCTGCCACGCTAATTCCCCTCGCAGTCTCTCGCCCTAACTCAATTTACCAGGCGGAAGGCTACGGTACACTTCAAGCTGAAGAATCAGGTATGTACTGTCCGTTTCACAATGCGGACAAATTGGTACATGCTAATGATGCTACCGTGACATCGTTGATCTCGCACGCTGCTACCCTGCTCACTCCCAAACACCCTCGACATTCTACTCAGTCTCCCAGCAGGGTTCTCCTCGTGCTTCAAGAGAGTACGGTGAGTTTGCACCTACATAATTCGAACGACTTTGCAAAAATTAATGATCTCCCCATGGTATTGTCCATTCTCCTCCATACACCGACGTGGGCTACCCAGACCCCGTACCAAGGCGCACTCAGTTTCACCCTTCTTTACCCCAAGCAATGAGTCCACAAACAATGAGAGCACACACCCATCCTTCGCGCAATATAAATATGCAAGCACAGAGAAGAGGAACTGAACCTAGTCCTCACGGAGGTGAGTACAGCATGTTCCGTCGCCTCACCTAGTGAAGTGAATAGCACAAATGAACAAACTCCTTTTGATGTTCCCGTTCTTCTCCTTTAGGTTCCCGTTCTTCTCCTTTAGTGGCTCCATCAGCCGAACCACCAAAGCCAAAGAGAAGAGGTCCTGCCAAAAATTCTTCGCTTTAATAACTAAGCAAGACGGATCGAACAGAAAACGGTAACAACAAGAAACCAGAGGAAACTGATGGAAAGCACACATGAACAAGTGTCCACTCTCTAGAGCCTCCGTCATCCCTTTGGTGATATTCTCTGCACGGGCGTGTTCAGTGGGAGTATCCATTGGTGTAG
>BQUP01000009.1:470982-670551 GCA_022835595.1 Cystobasidium ongulense | reverse complement strand
TTTTCTTTTTTTCCCCCCCCCCCCCCTCGTTAAACTTAGCTTTCTCTTCTCCAATCTATACTGAGTGATTCCTGTTGGACTTTCCTCTTTTTTCAACCTCTTATTAGACTTTTTTATTCTTGTTTATTTTCAAATCCGTTGCATTGGCTTATCATAAACTTTCATAGACTTTTCATAAACTTCACAGACTTATCATAGACTTTTTTTATAGACCTCTCATTGACTTATCATTTACTCATTTCTTCCTGTTTCATGTCTTATTCAAAATTCTTCTTTCTTCTCTAGATCATTTTGCCGTTTTTTCCCTGCAATATTCATCTTTTCTTTCACTCTCACCGATCTTCCCGGTTTGTTTTACATTCTCTAGCATTTTGCAAGGCCCGCGCGGCAGATTCAATTCTGTTTTGCTTGTTCTTAGAAATGTTTCCCTCCGCCCGCCCTGGATCTGTCTTCTGTTCTCTGTGAAAAGGTAGCCTATTTTGCTGACTAGATGTGTGCACGTGCGCATGCGCCTTGGGTGAAGCAAGCGAGTTAGACGGGGCGCTGGACAGGAGAATAGCGCGATGGTTGCTTGTCTACGCGTGATTTGTGCGAGTGTAATGTATGGAGTAGCGAGTAATGCCTGACTGCAGTGTGTGCTGTAGTTGATGACGGGCGATACTGACTGTTGGGTGGGTGAGTGAGTGAGGCATGGCATGAGCGTGTTGGAGAGCAGTCCAAGCCAGCCAGACCAGATGCAGCAGAACGAGCACCATGATAAAGTATGATGTGCTGTTAGTCCTGCATTGAATGCTCTACTTTCCTTTCATCCACCTTTGATGCTTGCTTGATGGTGGTGAGAAGCTGACGGCTGAATGGATGCAGTCGATGGAGGACGGCCTTGCTCTTCTCATCATCAATAGACCACATCCCATCGAGCAGCAGGACTGGACGAGCGATAGACCACACTACACGGAGGATACTCAGCCATCCGCCGTTAACCCACCACCCTCGTTGTCGACACACACCACATCCGCAGCATAAATAGCAGGAAGGACAGCACTCGACCACTCTCCATCAGTCAAGAGAGCGAGACACACCACACTCATTACACACCACACCCACGCATGCACACAGAGCATGCTCAAGCCAGTCGTCGGCCTCACTCTCCCTTGAGTGTCTCGAGCATGCGCCGCGTTATTCTGCTGGCATGCATTCTGCCATGCGTCCTGCTGGGAGGGGCAGCGAGTGCACGAGCAGAAGCGAACAGCAACAACAGCATCGACCAGCGATCCGAACACGACATCTTCAGCCCTGCACTCGCCGCTGCTGCCTTCAAGGTCGGACTGGCCAGCGTCGCAGAGGGAGGAGGACACGGCGGCCAGCAGCTTGAACGAGGACACCAGCGCATCAAGCGGGAGCAGAGACGCAAGAGAGCACCTCAGCTGCTGAGCGATGTCCTCGGTGAAGAAGGCGACGTCCTCAGCCTCGCTGCTCCCGTCAATGTCCTCCTCCAAGGCGGCACACTCACCTCGGGAAGCATATCGACGACGAGCGTGTATCCGACGACCTATGTGACGAGTGAGGATGGAATACGAAGTGAGCACACTCCATCCAGCATGCTCTCCATCCTGCTGTCCACCCTTCCCTCGCCATTCCCCGTCTGGATGGGGCATTTTCCTGCGCGACTCGCTCTCGACGGCATCGCACGCGCCTGTCCTCGCTGCAAACAATGCGCCACACAATGCACAGGAATGAAATGGAAAGGGAATGTGAATGGATGGATGGAAGAGCGTGATGGACAGACGTAGATTGACGAGCTGACTCTTGCTTTCTTCCCGCAGCCACCGTCACCGAACGAGTCACCCTCCACATCGTACCTACACCCACTGCATCCCCTTCGAGCAGCTCGGAACACGCTGTATCCAGCAGGACACCCTTGAATGGAGCAGCAGCACAGTCAGCAAGCGTATCTGCAAGCTCGAGCTCTCCTTCCTCTGCTAGCTCTTCCAGCTCATCCAGCTCGCGAGATGCTTCGTCTCAAAGGGCTTCTAGCTCTGCACCTACCTCGAGCGCACCTACTTCGACCAGAAGCAGCTCCTCCTCCATCTCTCTAAGCAGGGAATCCGACTCCAGTGCACCTCGTACGTCTTCAGAGGATAGGACAACCTCAAGCTCCATCTCATTGAACAGGCCATCGTCAGCTTCCAGCTCGTCTGAAGAAAATACGACTTCATCCGTCGTACCCACTTCGACTAGGGCGTCTCGAGAAGACGAGACCACCTCGACTTCAAGATCAAGCTCAAGCTCAAGTTTAAGCTCTGTCTCTAGCTCTAGCTCGAGTACGCGTCTGAGTGTGTCCCTCACTGAACCCACGTCGTCGTCCTCTTTGTCGTCTATCGAAGAGAGCTCTACCGTACCAACTTCAAGTTCGGAAGCTCCCTCTTCTGTCGCTTCGCCTGCATCCGAGTCTAGCTCGTCCCCATCATCAAGCAGAGAAGAGTCATCCTCGTCAGTTGAGTCTACCTCTCCATCGTCGAGCAGAGAGGAGAGTTCCTCGTCCACCGAATCTAGCTCTTCAAGCAGGAGCAGCGATGCTACTACTTCAAGTGGAAGTGAAGAAATCACAAGCAGAACACCACTCGTGCAAGCTAGCAGCACTGCCGAATCCACCACTAGCGTCGAGACCTCTTACTCATCGAGCAGTTTGACTCTACCCCTGCCAACTTATGATACTACTTCTTCAGAGTCAGCAGTATCTTCAGTCGTTAGTAGTGTATTTGAATCTTCGTCTCCATCTGGCGTCTTGCTTGGAAGTACAACACCATCTCGTTCAGCTAGTGAAGAATCAACTATCAGCCGACAAACGGAATATCCATCTATTTCTTCTGTCCCTTCTGAATCTAATCAAAGTACTATAATATCCGGAGGAGAAGAGAATAGCAGCAGTGTATCACCTATCTCTTCACAACCCTCTGACACTACACGACATGGTGTTGGAGAATCAACAAGTCAGGTAGAACAATCTCCTACTCCTACTGCAGAATCTTCATACGTAAGCCCAACCAGTGGATCGGAAGAAAGTACTCGATTACCTGGATCGGATAGTTCATCTGCAACAGATGGTACTTCTCAAAATGGTACTACTACAGATGTTCCTCCTCATTCTTCTTATGAAAGTTCTAGAATTATCACTAGTACTCCTATCCTGTCACCAAGTGGAACGTCTACTATTACCGATCCTATCACTACTACACCTATCGCTACTGGAAACGGAACGACAAGCGCTTCTGATAAAGGTACTTTGAGCACTTCTCCTACTGTTGGTATCAATTCGACAAGTGAGGTGATTAATACGGAAAGTCGAGTCGAAACTAGTACTTCTGAGTAAGTTTGTCTGTTTCTGGTCGGTCTAATGAAACTTGCTAACTTTTCGGTTGTTTCTGCAGTCCTTACGCTTGGGTTCCTACTTCAACCTTGCTCGCCAACTCTGCCGAACCTACTACCACAGAAAGCAGTACCGTCTTACCTAGTGACATACCTTCCGATGGAGAAGATTCCTCAAATGATGAAAGTACATCTACTACTTCCTCATTCGCTCCTTTCCCTTCCGAGTGGCCTTCCGTCATCGTTCCTACCAATGCTCAAGTGATGAGTACGTCAAATGTCCCACAAGGCAATACTTACATTAGCATTTTATTCAATGATCAATTAAAATGGTCTTGGTTATGTGCTAATGGAGATGCTTCTGCACAAGTATTCGCTTTCATGCCTAGTTTGATTAGTACAGCTATCAATATCACTACTTCTCAAGTGTTAACGGATAAACTAGTCGCTTATCAACCTGATAATTACGATGGATCTTCTGGTACTATTTTATCAGTTTATTTAGGTTACGTTCCTACTTCATACGTAGATGCACTATCAGCTGCTATTAAAGCACCTAATTCTGCTTTTTATACAAAATCTTCTGGTATAGCTGCTCAATTAGCTAAAGTAGTTAATCCTACTTTACCAATCACTGCATACGCTCAACAAGGTGTTTCAAACACCGCTGTTGATTCTAGTAATCTTGCAAATGCAGATTTGGCAAGTACCTCGAATACTAGTTCAAGTGAAAAGAAGAAAACTATTATTATTGCTGTAGTCACTTCTATTGGAGTTTTCTTATTGGGCTTATTAGCTTTCTTTGCTATAAAAGCAGCTAGAAAAAATAGTAAAGGATCTTCAGCTATGAGAACTCCTCAAATGCAGAATAATCTAAGAGGATTCCAGCTTCAAGGTGATAGAGGTGATAGTCAGAGCTATAATCATCATAATTCTGGATCTCAGCAACAACAACCTCCGATGATGTCTCAGCATGGTCAATCAAGAAACGTATACATGCCACCTTCCCAATCAGCTCATCGTACCAGCGCTCTTTCAAGAGTTTACGGATTCGCAACTGGACAACCTCTATATGCTACACAGCGATCGCAACGTCAACATTCTGAAGATCATCAGCAGAATCCATTCCGTATAAGTGGTTATTCAGATGCTTCTTCTTCAGATAGATCAGGATCAGATCATTCACATGGGTCTTCTGCTTTTACTCATTCCAGTGATGGAAGTGGTTATCAACAACAACATTGGACAGGACCAAGAAGGAATGCTTCTCAACATCGTCATCACAATAATAATAATACCTCTGGAAGAAGTTCAAGTATTGACTTCAATTCTGTTGATCCAGATCAAGTTAGAAATTCTTGGTGGAGATTTAGTGATGGATTTGGAAGAGCTTTCTCTCCTTCTACTGCTACTACTGCAGCACCATATGCACCATCAACATCAGCAGGGACGGGCGGACAACAGTTCAATCATCATCAATCCGCTTCGCAATTTGGTGATCTCATAGCTACTAGCCCCATCTCTGCAACTTCAGGTAGAGCTCATGTTAGGAACTCTACGAGAAGACTCAATATACAACGTGGACCTAGGGGTGATTATAGTAGTTCGATATCCAGACCTCAAATGCAAGAGAATTCTCTGATGCTCTAAGACGGAGAGGGAATCTAGCAAGAGAAGCATCCCCGGATTATATACATCGTATATACATCCAATCAGCCTTTCCTCCGATATAAAATCAGTCTGCAGTCAACCCTTTCATAATCAGTTTCAGTTATTTAGTAGAACTTCGCGCACATCGAGCGCTCTTTCCATTGCTTTGCTCTTTTCCTGAAGTATACCCACCTTCTCAGACCCATCCTCAAGAAGCAGTAGCTCCTTCGTTAAAAAAGCTTCTGCCTCTCATCCTCCTCCTTTTCAATTTAGTAAATCAGTATTAGGTTTGTCTGCTGTTTCTTTCCGGGCACCAGGTTCTTTTTCCATCTTCTTTCCCTTTACCTATATCATAACATGGCTTGATGTCGTGTTTATTATTCGAACACTCTTTTCAATCATAACACAAACCGAACAGGAGACAAGTGAACTTTTCCCCCTCTTTTAAAATCAAGTCACTCGCTTCTTGTAAAGGGCGTGCGATCCTTCCTTTTCCTCCTTTTATGCCTCAATCTTCGTTGTACTACTAGCACCCCATATATACCTTTAGTGAAATTTCACCAAATTATGAAAAGTTTCGAAACGTGGCTAGTTTGATCTGTGCTTCTGTACTTTCCAAATTGTCCAATGCCTTTGAAGTTGAATGGGTCAGTCTGCAACTGGCAAGGTCATGTCTCTTATACAATAGGCGCGTCAATGAGTCAGATCATGTACAAGGACCGGGTTGCAACTTGAAGTCTGACCGGGAAAGCCGCCATTTGAACCAGTGAAGCATACGTTGCCCCCTTGTCTCACCTCTCCCGTTCTGTCTGTGCGATACTTAATTTGCCCATTGTATGCGTTTCTGCAAAGACATTGCAGGAAAGGCGAAGGTAGAGTAGCAAGTGAAGAGACGAACACAGGAAATCTTCCTCGCCTACTTTCTCGCCCCGGCCCTGACGATACCTTTCGAAACAAGGGAAGTACAGATTAGAATTCATTACACTGTTTCTGCAGACAGTTACAGTATTCAAGTATTGTCTTGGTAATTTGAGCAATCGTATAAAACGACCTGGGTAGAACAGGAATACATGGGATAAATCAAGCTAGTCGTTACAAAGGGAGGAGAAAGAGCGGGCTAGCTCGTATGGTCATCGCTGTAAGTCCTGTTTCATTGCCAGGAAAAGATATCGACAATTCTGCATGTACGAAATTGATGTTTTTGGAGGGGACTGAACTGAATATTTCGGGAATTACGTTTCATTGAAACTCTTCACCAATATTTCTACTAAAAGATTCTTAGGACTTATTTTTGAGGGTAAATCGAAAAGAGGCGTTGCCTTGTACGAATGGCGGGTTATTTGTTCAGAGCCGAAAGATGGGTAGCAGGTACAAAAGGAACAGCTTGCAGTATTGCTTTGGTGGGTACGTATGTAAGGTTTGGGATTGCGACATAAGAAGCGAGAAGGAGAGATGTATGAGAATTCAATATGGGCCCGCTTCGGAGTTGTACTTGTACGTTGCCATTGAGCCATGCATGGGATTCGGCGGCGGGGGGCCATAGTTTGCGTACGGATGGTTCCGCATTCGAGCAGATGCCATCGATGATCCATTGAGTGGATACATCCCTTCAGGCTCAGCATGGAAAGGAGGGTATGCCTGCGGATGATCCTGCGTGAATACCCTTCGTGGTCCAGGTGGGTTATATCGTGTGAGTTGCTTTCTATTCCCAGACATAGCAACATTGCCCAAATGGGGTAAGATTCTACGTCGAGCGTTGATGAACCAATTTGATACTTGGTTCATGGTCAGGGAAGTAGCGCTGCACAGTGCACGTTTCTCCTCTCTGCGAGAATGTGTCAAGTCTTGGTCAGCATAGTCTTCAAGGCACGAATATAGCCACTTCAAACTTACTCAGTCGGATATGGATGCTGTGTGTGTTCCAACAACCAATTTTTGAGGGTAGCAGTTACTGGATGTGAAAGAAGACGTTGATCAGCTTCAGAGTCCTTCATCGTTGATCGCACACTACTAAACAAGGAGAAAGCACTCACCTGACGCAGGCAATTTGCCTGACCTTTTCTGAGGAAGTGCATCATGAGAAGTATCACTCCTTTGAGATGCAAGACCGTCTTTGCTGGTTGGTCTAGTGGGTGAGAAGTCTCTACGCTTGAAGTCGGGGGACAGTGATGAAGGGCTTCGAGATCCTGGTGCAGGTTCAGGCATAGGCGGCATTGCAACACGCTCGCTGAAAGCCATAATGTCTTGAGCATGTTGAAGTGATGGTGAGCCTGGCTTGCGTTGACCATTGGTAGCTGGGCCAAAGGCTCCTTGTTGCTGACTGGGTGAGATATAGCTGGAGTAGGCATTGCCTGCATGCAGAGAAACGAGAGGACAACAAAGTGATTATCAGCTTCGGTGACCGCTAAGTGAAAGACGAGAGCATACGCCTTTACCTCGTGCATCAATCTGCGAGGCTGGTCCATACCAAGAATGGTGATTCTCATTCTGTATTGATGAACAGTTTCGAATTTTAGCTTGGGCGCAAGTATTCACTTATTGAACAAGGCTACTTGTATGACAAACTTACAGAGAAATCAGGATGGCCTGCAAAACTTGATGGTTCAGGTGTGGGATCGGAAAACGAGGTATTCATGTTGTCACGATGATCACCATGTTCTGCTTTTGCGAAGACGTGAGGTTGCATAATTTCTTCCAGAGTCAGCATTGGAGGTAGAGAGATAGTAGATTCGATACCTAATCCATCATTATTATCGTTGTTGTTACTGTTGTTATTGACTTGGAGCGATGAATTGAAGTATCCTGATATGTCACCGTTGAAAGTGCCATCGGGAGAGAATATTTGAGATGGATGGAGGTAGAGTTCACGGGTTTGAGGAACAACTGTAGGTCGACGACCTTCGGAACAGGAACGGAAGGAATAATGTCGTCAGTGTTGTCAACGAGAGTGCCACACTAGCCGCCAATAGACCTACCAAACATGTCAGAAGGACCATATCCTAGTGTAGCTGTCATGTTGCTATCTTTTTGACCAGTTTGTTTGGGATGATCTGAGCTTTGGTGAGCTAGTCGACGAAGAGCCAAGTCGTCCAGTGATCTTCGGTGAGAAGAAAGAGATCTATTGGGCGACGAATTGAGTCTAGAGGGTCGGGAATGCGGACCTTCGCGCTCGTCTGAAAGCCCTGGCTGAGGAGGATGAGGAGAAACTATATCAGGAGCAGATGCTCTTCTGAGCTGAGATATGGGGTGGTGATTCGATGAGCCCTCTGCAGGCCCTGTGGAAGATTGCTGTTGCTGCTGTTGGAGGACAGCAGCACAGGATGCAGCGGAACTGGGGGCAGCAGTATTCTGGGGCGTGACAAGAGCCAGGTCAGCACAGGTAAGAGGAGAAGAGGGATATAGATGAAACAGAAAAGACAAAATCTACGAACCTGTTGGGATTGTTGTTGTTGCTGGTGTTGAGCAACAGAGATGGCAGAGTAAGGGTTTGGAGGAATGGTAGCTAGATGTTCCTGATTCAATTTTCTGACAATGTCAAAAGAGAAGAGGGAAGGATCGGTAGTGGATGTTGAGAGAAGGAGAAGAGAAGAAGGAGAAGGAGCAGAAGACAGAGGAGGAGTGGGGTGGTGCAGCCGTGTTGTGGTGATGTTCTGCAAGTGCCGTGGCGGAATTGGCACGGGACCAACAGCAGACGATGGCATCTCCTGCCGATCCACACCCTCTAAGGCGAGAGATTCTGGAGCTAGTCTAGTCATGACATGGACTGGCCAAAGGTATGGCGGGAGGTGTAGTAGTGTTGCCGAATATTTCTTAGCGTGACAGCTCACACCAGGTCGAGCCTTTTTATGACTGTTTTACTATGTAAGGCACGTGCGAGTCTGTTCGCGTGTTCCGAGCTGGGGTACTGTCTGACAGGCGGGTGGGGTTCTCTAAGCTTTCTTCGGGGCACTGTACAATGGCTTGCGAGATCCTGACAGTCTTCCTTTCAAGACAGCTCGCTGTGATTAGAGTTTTCGACAGGAGACAGGCTGTAGGGCGGAGGATCTTGTCGCTTGTTAAAAGCCAATTGAAAGGGACTGTTGGGTGATATGATTGTTTTTGGACAAGGGCGACAAGACAGGGGTAAGGACAAGATGTGACCAGGAACTCTTGCGACACTCGCTGATCTTCTAGCGTAGCTCCGTTCAAAAGGCTTGTGGGATCGGCGTGCTGCCAGAGAACGTCTTGACAGGAAGTGAGACAGGTCTAATTGCCTAGCGTTGTCAAGTCTGTCTTGAAAGCGTGGGCTAGGGTCTTTTCTTGCTTACTGCCTGTCGAATGACTGACGAGGTGCAGTAGCGTGAGAGACTAACAGTTTGGACTCCTGTCGCTCCCCACTTGGTGTCTTGACAGGACTAGAAGATGGTAATGAAGCTTGAGACAGTTGACAGTAGACTGGCAGGAGTCGAGCGGAATAAAAGCTAGAAGGTAGAGCCACTGTATCTATTGTGAAAGCGTGGGAGATGAGATGGGATGTAGTCGGATCCTATGCTGTGCTGGCTGTGCTTTGCTGTGATTTAGTGCTGATGAGATTGTGTTTGTTGCGTATCTTGAATAGCGAATCTAGGCGATAAGCTGCTTTTGGTCTTGAAAGTAACGAAGAGACGAGTAGGCTTTCTGAAAGATGCCTGCAGAAGATGCAGTTTCCAGAACAAAGAAATCACAATTATCGAAGAATGAGCCAAACAAGCCAGCCATCAGTATCGGATGTAAGTCGGGCACCGGTGCGGAGAGGGAGTGCGTAATTTACGGAGAGAGAGTGTGTGTGGGTGTACGTACAAGTGCACTCGACGGGCGTAGAGTCGTGGATGCTGCTGTAGATAGGATGACTAATCAGTATATCCCAGACTCTGGTACCAAGTAGGGCTGCTTGCTGCTTACCTTACGTAAGGCGGGTGGTGATCGCTGCCGAGTCGAGTCGGTATCTCGAAGCTGACCTCGCCGAACGGAGGAGCGGTGGGTAGTGGAGGATAGGAATTGAGCTCGAATGCTTGTGCAGTCTTGCAGCAGGCTGAACTGGCTGAAGAGGCAGAGGGTCTTGGTGTAAGAGCACAGTCGTGTCCGCTTGCCGCTCTGCTTGAATGAGAAATAGTTGCCTGCCTGCCTGTCTGCTTGCTGGACGTAGCGATAATCGGACGTCAAAGAGCAAGAGCAGGGGTAGGTGCAGGAGAGTGTATGAGGATGGCTTGTGTGGGGAGGTGACTCTTGTGGGAAGGTGGGTACGTACTTCTAGCAGTCTTGTCAGTGCTAGCTTCTTGCTTGATAATGGTTTCGTAGACGGGGGTGGCCTGAAGCACGAGCAGGTGGAATCGGAAGGGTGGAGGGGGTGCTTGCTATTGCTTCGTGTTTTGCAATATAGCTGAGCTGACCCGCTTTACTCTTGCCTTTGCCGACTCGCAGCCTGCTGTGCAACGAGGACTGTAGTTGTGTGTAGTTGCAGGACCTGGGACCTGGCACTTCGACCTGGATCGGGTGAGTGACTGACTGACTGACTGACCGACCAACAGACGGGCCTGACCAGATGTGGTCTATCTGGGAGACTATACTGTCGCTGGATGTACAGGTCGAAGCCTCTTGCTTGCTTGCCTGCTTCTCCAATTGACTGCCTGCTTGACAGTCGGGCAAAGCGGGCGAGGGCATGTCAGTCAGCATGGCACGATGCAGCAGTCTGGACTCAGCAACCTGCTCACCTGCTGCTCGTATAGACGGCAAGCTTGTCCTCTCTCTCTTTTGCTGCTTCAGACCGTCCTCTTGTCCGAATGACAGCTCCAAGCTCTCAACTGCTGTCGAGTCCGTCTTGTGGGTCAGACTTGACGATGTGATGGGGATGCCGGTGACGCTGATGAGCTGCAGACAGGCAGCATTATCGCAGACACGGGTGCAGCAGTGTCAGCGGTGTCCCGGTGTGCGTCTGTCTGCGTCTACATCCTACTCACAATCGCAATCACCCCACGCTATGCTCTGATAGTCGGCGACGGCTGTCTGGATGGAGCTCCAGGATACGGTACGCTATGCCGAGATGGTTCTAGTCGTGCAAGCACAAGCTGCAGCAAGTGTACAAATATCCAACTGGCTGTCCAATGGCCCTGGATATCGAATTCCCGAACAATGTCAACGGCGAATCAGTCTTCAAAGTTGCCGCTTGACAGGCGCTATGGACTGCTCGCGCGCTCGCTGAATGGGTCGATGGGCTATTGAGCTATGAGGACCCGATGGACGGAATGCAACATATAACGATGGCGACGACCGCTGCTCTGCGTGTACGAGTCCTGCTTGCTGCTGCTGTTGCTGCTGATAGCGCCGACAGACGTGCCGTTGATCTGTCTCGTCTGGAGGATGGTCGACGGGTGATGGAGATATATTATTGGCAATGGCGATGACGATGGCCCCTGCACCTTGCAGAAACCCTCTAGGCTACTCTAATATGCACACTCTGACCTTCCTTCCACGCAATTGACGGGCACCTCTGACACTCTTCTTCAACCTCCAGTCGACTCGGCCTGTTCTTTGCTTTTCGAGCCTGTGCTTTCTTTTGCGGCCGGACTTGCCGAAGAACGGCTCGCTAATTGGAATCGCAAGACGCGGGCAGGGCTTGATGGCCAGAATACAAAGTCTTCTGTGCTGTATGTATGTGTGTTTTATTGCTGCCCGTGCTCTTTCTTCATGCAGCTCGTTAACGATTGTGAATTGCTGGGATGGCGCCGTAAGGTTGGCCTCGCTCTCTGGAGCACGTGGTACGGTACTTGCGGAGGAGGATCTTTGAATTTCGTCGATAATGTAGAGGTCCTGCACGAGTCCGTTTTTGAGATGGCGCCGGACGATGCACGTCAAAGAAAGCGACAGGAGATGAATGAAAGAGAGGGGAAGAAGGATGGAAGGAACCGAGTAAAAAGGCTTGCTGTGCTTTGTGGGACTAATAATTCTGCCGTGAAAGAGATGATATGTAGGATCGTCCAATCTAATCAAGCTTGTCAATTTTCTCTCCCTTCTTAACAGCTTGAAGCCCTCCACCACACGGCAAAGAAACTGATTGCACGAGCTGGCCTTTGTTGAAAGATATGGCTGTTAACCGCTATGCGGCTGAATTCACTGTATGGAGCTGGCGATGGGTTGAATTGGACCGGTTTATTTTACTACCCTATGTCATTCCAACGTCTTCCCTTTTCAAGTTTGATTGACTTTGCTGTTCTGGGCCGCTTCTTTTCTTTTTTTTCCTTTTCACTATCCCGTCTCTGCGCCGTTGCTTTCGTCAAAAGACCCAGTCGTACTGTTTGAATACGTCGTCGACCGATATCGCGTAGGTAATCGTACTTGTACTCTCCCAGGACTTTCTTTTGACCCTTGCTACTCTCCTGTGCCCGTTGGCTCTTTCAACCTTTCAAGCCTACGATCTCTCTGTCTCCGCAGGTTGCGCCGCCACTAATTGCTATCGAAGGAAGAGCGCTCAGGCTTCTGCACTCCACGCGCTAAGCCGTCTACGTGGCAGCCTCGTACAGATGTTTGCTGGAGGTTACTGCTATCCCGACTCCAACTTGGTATCAAGAAGGGAGGAAAATATCAGAGATGACAGCTGCGCGACCAAGAAAAAAGTCGAGATTGGGAATTTTTGACCTTTACCGACTTCCTGTTCCCACTGATTACTGTATGTGATGTTCTTTCACTTAAGTTAACACTTTCCTCTCATATCTCGCTATCGCTAGGTCTTCTTGGCCTCTTTGCTTCAAGCTCACTTTTCTAGTTTCAAACACGAGGTTGTTCCTATCACGCCTTTTTTTTTTGTTCAATTTGACAATTTGGCTTTTTCCGCCTGTCTAGCCGAATTAACCTTTTGCTGTGCACTTTTGTGACAGGAAGCTCAGGTGCGCACCGACAGATTTCTATTCAAGTGACGTAAGATGAAGGGGAGAGGAGAGCGTATGTTGAAGGCAGCGGATATGGGTATCCCCTCGCTTGAATTACGGTCGTCCAGGAGCTCTCTAACACAAGTACCTGCTACCGAGCCTATATCTCCTTAGCTATGAGAAGCCGAATATATGAGCTTATGAACGGTGCCATCAGCCCCGTTATGTATGATATGCTTGTCAGATTTCTGTATATGGCTCATCGCGTGGCGAACGCTGTCAACTACAGTACTCAGTGACAGTCCTGAATAAAGAGGGGAAAGGGTGACAGCTATCAGATCGAAAAGTTCATCTACGGTAACCCAGGATTGCGCAGAGTGTTTGTGGCTTTTGCGACAGATTTACGCCTTCATGATCCTGTCGGCAGGTTCATCTGGGCTCAGTAAATTTCCCAGCATTCGAGTGGACACCGGAGTCTTCGTCCTGCAATCCAGAAGCTTCCATTCGTTGAATCCAGATTCACGGAGATTGTAGAATGCGATAGAAAGTTTGCTGCAATGTTGTCTCTGCTGACCGACTGCCCGGCCGGTACCTGCTGCCGTCGGAGCTTTACAAAAGCGCCGAAGATGATCTTCAGCTAAACCAACGCATGCCTCAAAGGACTCGTCTGGACGCCTCACTGTTTCGCACTGCACGCGTAGCAGAGTCTGAACCATCTACGATGCCTCTCTGATGCCCTACAAATCTTGTTGGACTCGGACATACCGGGTGTGCCAAGGAAGACGTGCCGCCCGCCCGGAACGCGTTCCGCCAGAGGTGACAGGGCGCCAAATACGGTACCATTCGTACTGTGCAGTACCGTAACCGTGGCACCGCGATCATCTTGACAGGGGTAGACTTGCCTGCCGGTATGCATACCGGTATGCGACAGCATCATCGCAGTACTGTAGTATGACCTCTGTCGGCGAACATTCTCACCCATCGTTCGCAGGCACCAGCCAAAAGAAAATGGAACGACAAGCAGTTATTTCCAAATAAATATCTTGATTGTGGAAGACTTGATATGCTTGCAAAGGTCTTGCCCGCTGCAGGGGAATGCCTTCAGGTCAACGGCCCCCCAGGTCAACTGGCGGGGGTACTGTGGTGGCGAACCGATGTCCCAATGGAAACAAGGCAGAACTTCTGGCGGGAGTGGCCCGTCTTGCTACAGGCTGGTCAATTCCAGAATGATATAAGTAGTAGGTCTGCCCATCGGACCTGTGAGTGGATGAAATGGAAGGGAACCGCTCGGTGTAAGTCGGGACACTCGAGACTATACGGAGGACAAAACTCAACCTCGCCCAGAAATTTACCATACCTACAGGCTTAAACACCGCAAAAGACGTACAATCTGATGGTAGCTGTCCAGGATATACTTTCACTCGAGGCTACGCTATCTCCTTGTTGATCCTGCAGGCCATGCAGCGGGTGCATAGAGATTCGCAAGCTGCGTAAATTGGGACCTAGTTTTGCGTTGGCCTGCAGACACGGGCAGATGAAGAGCACCGATGGAAAGAGCTTGCTGAGGAGACACAGTACTGACAGCTCTCGAAGGTAATGGTGCCGTAAATGTATGAAGGTGTTGCTGAGTCCATCTTCGACGGCTCGTTCTGGCTGATGTGATCACTTTGCTGTCCACCCGTCTCATCCAGCCCTGCGCCATCCTGCGTGAGGAGCGCCTCTACTGATAGGTTGGACAGGACGTGTCCGGTATTGCACAGTCCCTCCCTGGTAGGCCGCACTGACTAGCTATGCTGGCTGGATCTCGCTTGTTTTCAAGTCGATAAAGCCGCTATACACCCGCGCTTGATGACAGGGAAGATCTGGGAAGATCTCCCCTGTCACGCGAACCGAGCCTTCAAACTATCGATTCGGTCGCACTACCATCTTTTCTTTGGATGACACTGACGCCTCAATCATCACAGACACGAATCCTATGCTCTTTCCCAACCACCAACGGGTTTCCAGCAGTTTTGCGCCATTTCACCGTACTTTCCCGCGCCCGCGCCGGACGTCTGCCTCAACCATGAGGTTGGCGTCTGCTCCACTCTTGTCCTGCAAACCTCGAGGGCGGCGTCTGGAGAACGTCTCTAGCCAAAGGCAGACGCAAGCTTCATGGCCCCGCTGCTCTGGATGCAGTGCTGCAGTTTCCGGTATTCCGAGATCTGATTGTCATATCTATGGTTGATCGGTATCGGGGTCGGTCGCCTCGGACCCGCTCGCATATGGTTCCAAAGATCGTGCCCACCGACTCCCTTAGCCTCGTCATTGCCTGGTCTCTACCTCGTTGAATCGATGTTGTTACTCTATCACCCGTAAGGCGACTACCGCCGTCCGCAGGCACGCCTTGGCTGGCTATTTTGACCCGGATGTCAAGTTTCGGTTGTATCCTAGCTATGAACGAACCGATCGGTACAGCGACAGCTTAGGCCAGATCTATGAACGGCAAGGCAACGTCGCAAGGCACAGCATGGCAGGAGGCTTCACAACAAGAGGAGATCATGCAGTAAAAACTGTTCGTATCAAGCAGACGGTTATCTTCGAAAGGGAAAGCTGCAAGTATAACAAACGAAAGAAACACGAAAGTATAAGGTCGATACATAGGCTGAAGTTACATAAAATCCGACTAGATCTAGCTGAATGAAAGTTGTCGTTCATTGTCCATTTCCAAGATCATCCGGATACCTATGAGAAGGGGTTAGCAAGCGCTATGATGCGGACACGGTGAGGGCAAACATAACAACTCACCAGGCGTACAATTGCATATGCTGTAGAAGCTGCGAATCGGAATACCGCCAGGATGGCCACAAGCACAAGAATGACAAGCATGTCTTGTGTAGCAGCAGAAAGGGTCAGAAGTGTTCGTGTAAAAAGGCATATTCGGTGGGACGTACAGACGCTCTGTTTCGTTGAGCTGCTGGTGAAGGTGGAACCATCATAGCCATGCAAGATTGCCGCAGCGAGGATACCCTATTACAGACCAATCAGTAATGGGTCCGTAAAGGCAAATCAGAAGTTATCCAGAGTAGCTTACATTGGACAGGGCCCAGACGAGCACAACGTTCGTTCGAGTCGAAGCGTAATAGTCGTGCTTTATCACTTTATCAATCAGCATATGTCAGTGAGGGTCTGTCCGCTGTGATGCTTACCTTCATGCGATCTTTTTCAGCCTGCGTTCTCGCTCTAGGAAGCAATTTCGGGCGTGTCCGTAAGCTGTGCAGTGAGTCGTCATAGCCAGCGTCTACAGGAAGAGGGCATCAGCTTCCGGTTCTGCTTGCACAAGCTCGCGCCGTCCTCTCACCGATATCGGCTTGATCAGTGGGCAGTTCCAGCTCGACGGTACCATCTTTATTCGCAGCGGCACTTCCTAAATCTTCCTCGACACCATCTTCTTTCGTGCCCCAGGAGAAGTCGTGCAGATTTGAGAAGGCGTATATATTGAGCACATTGATCCAGATTGGGGAACATAGAACGTATTGTAGCATGCATGTAATCCTGGAATGTGCAAGTCGTGAGCAGATCATCCCATACGACAGTCTCCCACAGGGCTTTATGCTTACAAATGCCAAGGATCGAGAGCCAAGAGAGAGCTGAGTACGTAGACTCCATATGTTGACAACAGCGAGATTATCAACTGCACGTAGACGCCGCCTGTCTGTTTCGTTTGGAAAGATCGAACCAGGCAGAACACGGTCGCGGCCATCATGTATGTCGTGAGAATAGAAAAGATGATCATGACTGCGGTTGCCATATCAGCGTCTGGAAGTTCTCATCAAATAAATGAATTTGACTTACCAGCCATATATTTCCATTTGGCTCCAACGGGTCTGTTACCCATTGAAAGCAAGAATGTGGCAGCGAGCGTTCCGGCATAGGTATACTGCATACCAATGTTCAGTACTTGAATATTCTTAATACCGTACTGTTTCTAGTGCAAAGACAGACTATCAGCGAGTGTTCAAATCAATCTCTCATAATGAAAACAAGAAGACAGGACATACATCTTGCAATGATGCAGTGAGGATGGTAAAGAAAATGTAGTAATTTGCGATACCGAACCACGAGAAGATCAGATTGATGGTGTTGTAGAGCGTTTCGAGGTATAGCGCCAATTTTCGGCCCATTGAATGCTCAGTCCGAGTAAGCTGCAGTACGTGCGATGTGGCGTAGATAGCGGCAAAGAAAGAACCGTTAAGCCAGCGACGTCTGCAGCATTAGGTATAGTTAGCAGTGCTGATGATGGGACTTCTTTGTTCGTACAGCCTTACCTTTGCGATATGAATTCGGTAATAGTATCGGGACAGTCTGTCTCTCCCTGAGCCGCTTTGACAAACTTGAGAACCCAGCTGTCGCCTCGTTTAGCAACAAGCTCCCAACAGAGGATACGATCTTCAGCTAAGTACATGCTGCAAAGAACAGTGATATCAGCCATGTGTCTGCAGAGGTAGCGAAGCAGGCTCGTGTTACGCACTTGCTTGTAAAGACATCTGCATCATGCCCTGCCAGTGTTTCACCTTTGAAGTAACTTGCCAATGGACCCCGACCCATGTCGTCATTCTTCAAGGCAATGTAACGATAGGCGGAGAAAGCACCTGGCAAAACCGAGATATAACCAAAGACTGAAAGTAAAAAAAGCAAATGCGGATCAGTCGGATTCTCTGAGCTACCTAACTTGAGTTCAGACTCACGCGATTCGGTTGGCTTGTCAAGGATATTCGACATTTTGTATTCGAAATTCTGAGAAGCCACCATGGGATTCAGTAGGCCAGTCCAAAATTTGCCCTTCATAGTACAGATCTCGCCGCACTAGATGGGGGAGAACTCATTAGCTGGCACGCAATATAACAAAACCATGCACAAGCTGCAACTTACTGCTCCTCCGACATTACTATTGAGATCGAATGTTTTCCAGAGATGATATATACTCTTCGGACTAGGCTTGGTACCGACATCAAGAAGGACGACCACATTTGGTTGGAGTAGAGGACAGAAGGCATTGAAGAGCCAACGATGTGAATTAAGCTTTTTGGCATCTGGACGATATGGGTGAGCTACGTTGGCTCTTCACCATTGAACGTGGGATGCACTTACTCCTCTCTTTCAGACAGAAAATTACTTGAGCTGGAACAATACCCTTTTCCAAACCTTTGAACTTGAGGTCCGGATCGATTGACAGTTGCGTAGTATACTCGTACACATGCGCCTGCACTTGCTTGTTGTCTACTTTGTTCTTACCAACATCTTTTTGATACACTCCCAGAGCTGCCAGACTAAGAGAGTATGCCAATCAGTACGTGTTTCGAGCAATTGTGCGGGTGAAGTGGTTACTTACCAGTCTAATACCCTCGGATGGGTTACTTTGCGTCCGTCAGCGATGATGCAGACCACAATCTAAACGCATGCAAGGCTTAGTTTGACTTAGCTGTGTTAAGGTTGTAAACATGCACGCACTTTTTTCCACCCATCTTTGCCCCAGGTCCGACTCTTCTGTCTCGAACACAGATGCGCGATGTTTTCTGTAGATAGGCCTTAGTTGTGTACCGGCCGACCTACGTATTCGAAAAGAGAAAACTCACTCATCACACCATGTAGTGTCCTCGTCAACAGGATTTCATCCTCCTGCAAGTAATGAATTTCGGTCAAATCACATCGATGTATTCATGACGCCCGTTCGGCTTACGTTGTACATTGTTACGCAAATGACAAGCTCAGTCTCGCGGTTGTACATCACTGGACGAAGGGTGTATTGATTCTTCTCAAAATCGTCTGGCTGTAAACACGTCGGGCAAGTCAGTTTGTCTCTACGAGGCGGTGGCGACAGTTCTTCGACCTACATCGCAGGTTACGGCTGTATACCTGTATGAAGAAACGCCATGTCAGATAAAGGCCATTATTACACACGGAACCCTCTTACCTCATCTTGTCAAATTCTTCAGAGCCTTTTCTGGGCAAGAAGCCAGCAAGTCGCGAAGGGATTGGTGCATCAATGACTAGATTTCCAGCTGTAAGGCCAATTCTCCGTTTTGTGCGATTTCTTCGGAGCTGGACAGTTGGCACAGGTCCGAAATGTGGATTCAAGGGTACATCATCCTCATCTCTTGAAGCTTTTTCATCATCCAAGCTTCTCGCTAATGATTTGTTCGAGTCGCCATTCTGTTTACTGTTTGTTGATCGATAGAGACCGAAGCGTCTTCGTGGAGTTGTAGTTGTAACAGTTGGCGAGCGGCCCGTCGCTCTGACATGCAGAGGGGTAACATGATGATGTGCATGATCTGTAGTGCTCGCATACTCTTCAGGCCCATCAAAGCTCGCGTCTTCGCCTCTGAGAGCTTGTCCCTCCAATTCCGGCGTCGCGTAGCGCGTAGCTCGTCGAGCAAAGTCAACATGGCGCACGGGGGTATGTCCAATATCCTGCTCGTACTTTTCGTCCTCGACGTAGTACTGCGCTTCATCGTTCGGAGCGACATAGGCGCCATAGTCGAATGGCTGCTCTCTGTATAGAGGGACCTCGCGGTAACTTGGTGCTTGCTCCATTGCAGGCGCCGACGGGACCTCTCCCGCATTCTCTTGCCCTTCTACCCAGCGTCTGTATGCCTCTGGAGCGAACATGTCGTCCGCATCAATGTCGATGTGAGGGAGGTTGTTGGGAACCCCCGAGTATCCTGCCATGATTGCTGCTTCCTCCACTTCAGGCTGGCTGTGTGTGGCTCTGCGCCTCGCTGACACGCAGACTGCAGATGGCGTGACTCTCTCTGTTGTGAACGAGACAACCAGACACGCTCTCAAACCAGGCTTGCGTCGGTTGCTTATACGGCAAGAGCCAACGAGCCAGAGCTGTCAACAAATACACAGTCAACAGTCGACCGGTCACGTGACTCTGTTTTGCAGACCAGTCGAGCGACGGTTCTGCATGCAGGCTACAACCTCCAGGCAAACGTGAAAGCAATGCATGCAGACTAGACTGCCGTCACTGGCTTGCAGGGACAAGGAAAGTCCAAGATTACCTTTGAATTCCATACGGAAAAAGCCAACAATGATCACTGATGGTACCTACTAGATATGCGCAAAAAAGGGTACAGCCTATGTTACATTGGGAGCTCTGTCGTGATTACAAGCTCAAGAAAAGGATAAGCCGACTTGAATGCTATCTTCCGGCGCATCAAGGATGGCACAAGATTTAAACGAATCGTAACGACAAAACAAGCTAGGAAAATCGGCCAAAACAGGCCATTTTTATATTGGATTTGATAAATCTTCAAGCTGAGTTGAGATTGCTGTCGTGACCTATCGTAGTTTTGGGTGAACTAGTTGTTCATGTAGAGCTTTTCCAGCAGGTACCATAGGATAGACATGCTCTTGAGTGTGCACACGGCATTCAAACAGAATAGGTTTCGTATTATCATATTCCATGAACTCTTTCATTTTCCCGGGTAAATCTTCAGGACTTTCGCAGCGTATAGCTTTTACTCCCATTGCTTCTGCAAGTTTAACAAAATCTGGATTCGTCATTCTTGTATGTGCATATCTTTCTTGATAGAATAGATTTTGCCATTGTAGTACCATTCCCTGGAATTCATTGTTTAGAACTAGAATCTTGCATCCTATGCTGTATTGACTGGCTGTCGCCATTTCCATAGCTGTCATGGAGAAAGAGGCGTCGCCATCGATATCAACAACGATCTTATCTGGCGCTCCGACTTTAGCTCCGATAGCTGATGGCAGACCAAAGCCCATTGTTCCTAGACCTCCAGAAGAGACCCAAGACCGTGGTGTTGTCCATCTGTAGAACTGAGCTGCCCACATTTGATGTTGTCCAACACCTGTAGTGATAATAATATCGTCCTTTTTATTGTTCACATTCGCCCAGTCGTTAAGTGCTTCGACGACCTGTTGAGGCTTGACAAATTCTCCCTCGACAGCCTTGTCGTACGCAAATGGGAAGCGCTTCTTCCACGCTGCGATTGTATCGTGCCATGGGGCACGACCAGCAGCGGCTTCTTGGTTGATGAGAGGTAGAAGGTGGGACAGGCTGTGGGAGACATCACCTTCAATGGCGCATGTCGCTTCGACGACCTTGTTGATATTCTTGGGTGAGATCTCGAAGTGGATGATACCACCTCTTCCTTCCAGGGCGGCTCGTCTCGCCTCAGGGGCGAATGTTTCGATTTTGCCTGTGACTCGGTCATCGAATCTAGCTCCGAGGGCTATAATGACATCGGCATCTTGCATCGCAAGATTGGCGTAGGCAGATCCGTGCATTCCAAGCATATGTAGAGCTCTCGGTGATTCTTCATCGAAGCCACCTAGGCCTTGAAGGGTAGTGGTCACGGGAATGTTGCCGAGGTCAGACAGTTGCTTTAGTAGACCAGGTCCATCCTCTGAATTGACAATACCAGCTCCAGCGTAAATGACAGGCTTCTTCGCGCCGTTGATGAGTTGCGCTGCTCGACGGAGTAGGTGCATATCAGGCTCGGGGAAAGATTGAGGTTCAGTCGCACTAGCTGGTGCTGAAGCGATAGCGCCTAGGCTTTGCCTTCGACCGATAGTTCTTAGATGCTCATCTGTACGATGAGGATGCGAGAATCGTGCAGGAATGGGTGTTTTGAGAATACCTGCTGTTACATCCTTGGGTAGATCGACGAGGACTGGTCCAGGTCGGCCAGATGTGGCAATCTTAAAGGCTTCATTGATACGACGAGGGATCTCGGCTACATCCTTGACCATGACATTCCATTTTGTGCATGCTCGAGAGATACCGACCATGTCTGCTTCTTGGAAAGCATCGGAGCCGATGGCTGATGTGGCGACTTGTCCGCATAGCACGACCATTGGGGTACCGTCGGAAAGAGCATCTTGCATGGGTGTTACAACGTTGGTAGCTCCTGGTCCGGAAGTAACGAGAACGACACCTGGCTTTCCAGTGACGCGAGCATAACCTTCAGCCATGTGTCCGGCTCCTTGTTCGTGTCTAGGTCAGGGAATGGGCAGACAAGGCAATGAGCATGTATGGATATAGCGATACGAACAGCCATTTCAACTCACCTGGGCAAAACGAATTCGACATGCTTGCTCTGGAAGATGGCGTCGAAAATAGGCAGGGCAGCTCCTCCGGGGTATCCGAACATCTGTTTGACTTCATGACGGCGGAGCATTTCGTGGATGACTTCACCTCCTGTCATGCCGATGAATGAGTGATCCATTTCTTCACCAGGTTGAGCTCCCGCATGTCTCGAGATGGCTCCTGGGAATTGGCTAGGGAATCCTTCAGGCGTGACGGGGGGTGGTGGTGGCGCTTGGAAGGCCGGTGATGGGACAGGCCGCCTGCAGTAGTTGATGAGGTGTCAAGACGGTGGAGCGGATTCACGAATGCAGGGCAGTGTGACAAGTCGGCCATGCATCCAGACAAGAGGAAAGCCAGGACGTAGGAAGCATGCGGGTGAGATATGGGGTGACAGTGGGGCGTGCAGAAAAGAAAAGAAGCTTTCGCGAGTCAGCAGGCAGACTTGGAATAAAGGTAGACACGGAGAGCAAGGACGCACCGAGCATCAACGCTAGCTTGGGAAGCACCACTTCCAGTGATGGATCTGCGCTGTTCGCCATTCTGCAGCTGGCTTGCAACTCTTTGATTTTCTCGCTCGCTCTGGATCGAGCGTATGCGGCGTTTGACCTCGGATGGAATGGGAGCCGCTCTGTCGGTGGATGCGCTCTTGGACGCTGAATAGTGTCTCCTGTGCAGCTTCGAGAGGACTAGGCGGCTTGCTCCTGCACCGTTCCTCGCAGTGACAGTCGCGGCGGCTCTCGAGGCGGCCAACGCAAGCGAGGCCATGGTTGCTGGAATAGAAAGGCTGGAGGAGGGGGGTCGTGCCTTGAGTGTGCCTTGCAGAGTGCACCAATCTGCTTGACAATGTATATCCAGTGAATGTGTCCAAGTCAAAGCCACTTTGAGCTTCTTCAATTCGTTGACTCGCTTTCAAAATGCCCGGTCTCGCCCTGCAACTTTCCGCCGTCGTTTCCGGGTGGCAACTCCGCCACATTGTATACACGCACGACAATTCAGATAACTCGGTACAACGCGAAGGGCTTCACATTGATGACAAGACCACATCACTCGAAGCGTGCCACTATAGACCAGTTCCCAGACTCCCACGTCTCGTCCTCGTCAATCTTCAGCGACTGGAACAGTGACTCGCTGAGCTCCAGTCTCGCAGCCTCTTGGACCATGTCCCGCAGTTCTCCAGCCTTGAAGAGGTGATAGTATCGTTGATACACCGGTTCTGTAGCCGTTCCCTCTGCTCCTGCCAAGTCTGGATTTCCCCGGTCTGCCTGTTGCGCTGGCTGCAGCTTCCAAGGCACAAAGACTTCTTGTTTTTCAGCTTGTGACAGGTTCAGACTTTGCAGTGTGGTGATTGCAGATTCTAGTTTATCCATATCTCTTTGCCGCTTTAGATAGGGCTTATGCGGCGTGCTATTGCTGTCCTTATTCTGTTCCTGCGGTGGTACTTGCTCTACTGCCCAAACTTGTATAATGAGCTTGCCATGCCTCTTGTTCAACGCACGTAGCATCGTTCGAACAGCTGCTATCCGTCTCGAAGGCGTAGTGAAGTGATGTATCGTAGCGATTGAAATTGCAAAATCAAAAGTACCTTCTCGCCATGGCATATCTATAGCGTCGCCTACTAGGACTTCATGTGAACGACCTTTTGCTATTTTGATGAGATTGGTAGAATAGTCTAGGCCGATAGTCAATACTGCTCCGGGTTGAGTTACTTTCGAATGCGACTCGTCCGTCTCTGGAATGGAGTCTGCAGGTAAAGCTTTGCCTTTGCCTTTTGCTTTTGAGGAACTGGGTTGGGAAGATGTGCCTTGGTCGGTTTGAGATTGTGACTGACCAGCCTGGAGGACGCTTCGCAATCCAAGATATTTTCCATTCCCACACCCTGCATCAAGACCTAACGATCCAGCAGGAAGAGTTTCAAGGAATTGTGTTATGCCTGGCCAAGGCTGTTTAATATCATCCATTTTCCAGAGAATTGCGTAAATAGACAGACAAGTTTACTGCTGTGTAAGTCAGACAGGTAGACATACAATATGCAGTTCCCACTAACAACTGCTCCTCACCTTGTACCTCGTTGATGAAAAGTGCGATGCTATCGTCTCGTATACTTGATGGACATACTGCGCCTCATCCTTGCGAGCAAGCTCGTCCAAGTCGGACTGCGAGTGGTCAGCCATTGGAGGACAAGACTTCATTGTGAAACGTTCAGAAGGTCACCTCGTTGAACGAAAGAAAGCTATCAATCACTCAACTGCAGCGACAAAAACCGTGATCGGCTTTTTCCTCGACACCAAAGTACTAAACTGTCGCAATCAGAACCAACTCTGACAATTACCAATACCATCAACATATCACTGCTGCTAGATTGTAATATCCTAAGCGGTCTCACTGCGGTAGCACCTTCCCTCTGTCTATGTCGGCGAGCCTCCCTACGCTCGCAATTGCGGGGGCCACAGGAAACCTTGGATTTAATGTGACGAAATCCATCCTCCTGCCCGAATTCAAAGTCAGATTTAGGGAGATCTTTATATTGTCGCGTTCAGACTCCGACAAAGCACAAGAGCTGGTGAGAGCTGGGGCAAGATTGCGGTTGTATTCCGAAGAGGATCTAGCAAGCGCATTGGACGGCGTGGATGTTTTGGTGAATACGTACGTCCGACTTCTTTTGCGTCTGTTCTTCTTAGGCGTACGATAAGAGAGTCGGTCGGCAGGGTCGGGCCCACTGGTCACACTTTCAAAGAAAAGTTGCTCCGCGCGATTTCCGGCTCGTCGGTGAAGGTATACTTTCCCTCCGAATTTGGGGTTGACCACTACGTCCACGACTTTGCAGCAAAAGAGTGGGACTCCAAGAAACGCCACTTCGAGCTCGCCAAAGAGCTTCTGGCTCCAGATGTAAAGATCTCGCGTGTGTACGCCGGTCTATTCCTGGAAGACTCAATTGGTCCTTGGTTCGGTTTCAATACCAAGCAGGGAAGATACGAAGCTGTCGGTGATGCTAATGCTCGAACCTCATACACCGCCATGTCAGACGTAGGCAAGGCTTTAGCGCTTCTCGCCTCATTACCGTTGGAAAGCATCCCAAGCGAGGTCCATATTTCAGGCACCAATGAAAGCTTCAACGAGGTCGCCCGAATCATGCAATCTCAAGGCTCGGGGTTTATAGAAGTCGCTACTGTTCCGCTTGGGCCTTATAAAGCGAGCGTCATCAAGGAGGGATCAGACCGTCTTGAGAAGTATATGCGATTCCTGATGGGCGAGGGCAAGATCGACCACAGCGTAGAGGGTCTGGGAAGTAGCAACGAGATCATCAATCCAGAACAGAAATACTGGAAGTGGAAGGATATGGAGGATCTTGCTATCGAGACACAAGGCAAACCGTGGAAAGATTATGACTAGACGCTCACGCCCGATATTGTAAAGCCTCCGCGAGGATGCGTATGCAAAACACGCCTCCACATCGCCAGCGAAAACCCGGCTGCAACGATACCGACTGGCCTGGACGGCGGTCCTCAGGCGAAAAGTGTGTACTTGTCAAGTATGTGCCGTTCCGATCATCTGCATGGGCAGCAATGGAGGATTCCGAAGCGTTGGGACCTGCCTAGGCCATGGCTGAGTGCAATCAGCATTCTCCCAGATACCGTACGTCAAAGCAGACAGATGTACGAGGAGACTTGACTTACTGTCCAGTTCGGCGAATGCAAGAAAGCCATCCATCTAGAGGTTCGAAAACTACATGCTTGAGGTGATCGGCCTTTTGCTTGCTCTCAATTGAAATCATCAAGGCTCGACCTCGCCGACTTACTTACCCCGACTATCGCCATTGTCATCGACGCTTGATCTCTCACTTATCGCAAGAGCTCCCTCGGAATCTCCTCCTTGAAGGGTCAGACGCCCGCTTGCCTGGGGCCGTTCCAGCAAACCCCGCTTGACTGCCAAATTCTAATGTCTATCTATTTGTGCTCCGGATGTGGCTGGGCCGGACGTACTGTTGCTCGTCGCGATGGGGAGTGAGATACCCCCCGGTTCATGTCCCTCTCACTCTTTCTGTGTCTTGGTGTGGCTTCATCTCTTTTCCTCTCCACCCAATACAAACGCTTCCCCATCGAATCGTTACCAGTACAAGCGCGTCACATCAAAGCTCACAGTATCATGAAGTCATACCTAGCCCTACTCTTCGCTTGCGTAACCGCTGCATTGGCTGAGTCTATATCTCAGTCTACTACCGATAAAGGACTCATCCACCCTATCGCGAATTTTCGGTAATGGCTGCCAAGCCATTGAAGACGATCCCTACGCTTATGACAAGTACCAGTTACGGTGGGGGGGAGTGGAGGACTGGAAAGTCGATGAAAATCAGCCTCATAATATCTGTGAGTTGTGTTACCCCTATACACTCACATGAGAACCGAGTGACAATCTTCATACGGGTAGATATTTGGCTTGAGCTGAAGAACGCTACAGACGACTCACCATTGCCTCCATTGGAGACAGTCATTCCCGTAGACAATTTCATAAAAGAAAGCCCAAACTGTATGATAGAGATTGAAGTTGGAGCCAATCGTACGTCACTGTTCTACTACACAACACCGGATGGATACGAGACCTACGAAAGCTACGATGGCAACCCAGAAAACCTGTACATTGCATTTGGCACAGGCAAGCCTCAGTATGATGACGCCAGCATACCTCGCCGAACTATGGGTAAGCACGCCTTCATCGCTGTATCCTCCTGGAGCTAGTCTGCCTTTGACAAGCATTACTGACAAGCACGCTTTTGTTCCGGCCTTCAAACCATGACGGTCAAATTATTATGGCAAATCAGGGGTGACTCCATGCGTATTACGCGCCGCCGCCGCCAACAAAGCGATCCGCCGAATCTTTCTGGCCACTGCTTGGTACATAGGCTAGCATGTCTACCTACACCCATGACTAAAGCATTCCTCGCTTTCTTAAGCTTTGAGACTCCCCGCCCGCCTATGCGCTTTGGCACCCGTCCGTGCTCACTACCTTTTCAGTTCTTGATATACTCCGCTCGTGTACTAATACCCAACAGCAATACCATCGTCCCATCGCCACGTCCTAGAAAGGTGTTATCTCCTCAGCACCACCCTTTTGCCTGGAACAGTCCCAGCAAAGCCGCTTGACTTCCAGATTTTGCGATCATCTGACTGCACCGCACTATGGCTCACAAAGAGATGAGTAGCAGAAATCAATTTCTCTCTCTCTTTCTTTCTCTCTCTCTCTCCCTCCCTCTCTCTCTCTTCTTTCCATCTCATCCCCAATCCCAGTTTAAGCGTCCTCGGCATCAAGTAGTACCGAAACAATGAAGCTCACACATGGTATGATGAAGCTACACCTAGGTCTCCTCTTTGTATGCGCCACGGTGGCGTCTGCTGAGCTGCAAGGCGGAATAAAGTTTCGAGGAATTGAGCTCACCCACCTCAGCGAAACATGCCAGCGAGACCAGAAAGGCCCTTACTTGTATGGTCAGTACGAGCTGGACTGGTCTTCAGCAAAGCCAGCAGCGCCCTTGGACACGGAAATTATCTGTGGGTCATATTCTCAATTGTATGCCCGAGCATTTGCATAGACTGAATGGCGCGCAAGCAGATATTTTTGCTAAGCCTAAGGAATCGGCGAATTTTACGTACGTGATGGTTGTTCATGTAGACGATGAAAATTTACCCCAGGGGCAAAAAAAAATGATGTTCGATGTTGGATACAACAACGAGGCTAAAGTCAGGCACATCCATGTTAAGGATCAAGCGATCAATGTGCTGGATGAGCAACCATTGGAGTTCGAGTTCGGCCCCAATCGCATACCCGGCCCCGCGGAAGCTGTGCGGTTTGCGTTCTGCGACTCTACGAACACAGACATGTTTGATCCTCGGACACCTAGTATAACAATGAGTAAGTCCAATCTTTTTCTCTGACCCTTGACGAAGCCCCTCCCTTCAATCTGTGATGGGCCCAACATTACTGATGATGCATATTTCTGTCCACCTCACCAACCCGTTTTGTTTTTTACTGCCGATAGATGTGACCCTCTGCACACAGCCTTAAGTCTAGGCACAAAGTGCTCCGGCGCGCACGCTGACCATATCTCGAGATTCCGGTTAGTTGGTCTACCGGATCCTCCAAGAGCTGCAAGCGTTTCTTTTACGCTCGTCTTGTCCTCTTGATTGATGTTGCTTTGCTCGCTCTGCCACTATCTTTGCACTATGCCATTGCAGTATACCCTTAGTCTGCTTCTCTTCTATACCCGAACGCAATGCAATTCGTGCTACCATATTCGCCCACTGGTTGTTGTAGCCTTTGCCTCACCTTTGCCTTCAGCAAATCGATACCTGCGTCATACTGCCTAGGAGTATCGGACTGAATCATATATTTGTGAGACCAGCCTGAAACATAGGATATGTCTTTGAAGTGTCTTTGCAGCTAATTCGGCCGCCTGAACATGTGAGGTATATTCAATGTTCTCATCAAGCCGAGAGCGGGTCCGCGAGGAAGTTTGACCTGCAGCCTACAAACATGAACGGCTGGATGGGGACGCTTAGTCCTCCCGGCCAATGCTGATTAAATTACGGTGAATGGCCTGAAAGTGGAATAGAAAGTGTCACTTCTTCCGCACCTTTCATCATCATCTTGTGGTGTGGTATGGAGAGTGCCATGGGTCGCAGCCATGTAATTCTTAGTGCCAGTAGGATAGACAACCCGTCAGTTTCCGAGTATGTTCAGCTGCTCATTGACAATACAAATGTGTACATATCCTGTTGAGAATCCGTAATCGAAGGAAACCAGATTTCGCGACTGCATCGTCTTGATGCTTGTTCTTCCACTGATCTAGCGAACTCAAGCTTTACCAGTCCACACCATACATGCGTGTATCCTGTCAGTGCTTGACACGCTTGTCCCGCTCCTCTTCAAGAGGTCTGTCACAGTCGACCGCCAGCATTGTTGCGCAAAGACGGCAGCTTCATTCGACAGCGTCGGCTGCAGCATCATCGCCGCGGTCCTTCTCGCTCGCAGGGATTGCCAGTACAAGTCCTCGTCAGCTACCGAGAAGTATCAGAAGGTCGTTCATGTCGTCGCCAGTCGAGGATGCTGGTCCTGTCGAGACCGCCATCAGAACCAAGGTGCGTCGTGGTGTCGAGCGTGATCAAGCACCATTATTGACTGATTCTCAATTGCATGCAGCTCACAGAGGCATTGAAGCCGGTGCACTTGGAAGTGTCGAATGATTCCCACCTGCATGCGTGAGCTCGTCAATGCTGCATCGCAACATCGGATCAGCCTGACCTGGAGACTGACTACATCTGGACGATGCAGACACCACGCAGCGATGCGAGCTCAAGGTGGTGGAAATGGAGAGTCGCACTTTACAGTCGAAGTGGTCAGCTCTGAATTCGAGGGAAAGGTGAGCTACGGGACATCGCATTCATGCTGTCCATATGCTTATCCTCGCACCACCCAGCGTCAAATGCAACGGCATCGCTTGATCTATTCGACACTCCAAGCGGAGCTGGATGCTGGTCTACACGCCCTTGTCATCAAAGCTAAGACACCGAAAGAAGCAGGAATGGAAGATGCTTCAGAAGAAGCTGTCGAAACCCCTCCTGCTTCAGCCGGAGAAAAGGTGGCTGCAGGTCCATGAACATCGTAGACTTACACGGTATGCGGAAACTATGTAGCAATAACATATGATACAGATGGTGGCATTACGATGATCAAAAGCCTTACTACTGGTCGCTAACCTCCTCGCCTTACTCTGGATAAACCATCTTCTTCGTCACTCCACCATCCACTACAATCTCCTGACCCGTCACAAACTCGCTTTCTGCTAAGAAGGTAACAGCTTTATGTATATCTTCTACTTTGCCCACTCTTCCAGCAGGATGCCATCGGTGATCTTGATCTGACATCCCGTCTTCCCAATTGACGCCCTTCTCGTCAGCTTCCTTATTCTCATTATCCACACTTATCCACCCAGGTGAGATGGCATTCACGCGTATATTGTGTTTGTGCCCTAATGAAACAGCCATAGACTGGGTGAGACCGAGAAGACCGGCTTTGCACGCGCTATATGCTTCGTGATTATCTTCAGACTGATGTGCTCGAGTAGATGCTATATTGATGATGGACCCAGGTCTTCGCGTACTATTATCACCGCTCTTTAGCATTGAAGTACACAAGCGAGACAGCACAAAAGGCGCGGTCAACCCAACAGCGACCTTGTGATCCCATTGCTCTTCAATGTCGGCATCAATGTCGTCCACGCTCTTATTGCCTGTCCAGGTGTGTGGCGTTGCAAAGGCATTGTTGATGAGGAGGTCCAGCTTGTTGTCGAATGCTGCTGAAATGTCCTTGACTGAAGCATGGAGTGCTTTTCTGTCGCTCAAATCGACCAGCTTGCAGTGAAATACACCTTTACCTGAGCTGGCCCACTCTTTCGCTCGTTCGCGCGTATGATGGAGCTCAGCTTGGTTCGAGTCGAGAGCATACACAGAATGGCCCTCTTGCAGCAGCAGGCGCACCAGTCCTCGCCCAATCCCTCGTGCTCCACCAGTGAGAGCGACCTTCATCTTGCAGTCTGGCATTGCCTTTGGTGATCTGCTGGTTGGTGTCATGAAGAGCCGCCATCCCGCGTGAGGCCGCTCTTGCTTCTGCTCCACCCGCCAATACAGCAATACATGGACAGCTTGGACACTCGCATCTCCAACCATACACCATGATCAGCGGCGTGTTCATCTACTCGCTCAAGGGCGAGGTCCTCATCAGCAGGGTGTTCCGTCCAGAGATCAAGTGGGTGCTGTATCATGGATAGTAGTACTCGTCGCAGCCTGTTGACACGCCTAACCTCTACAGACGCTCCATAGCAGAGATATTCAGAATACACGTAGTCGCAAACCCTTCAGTCAAGTCGCCCATCCTCACCCTCGGGAGCACGACCTTCTTCCACGTCCGCCACTTGAACATATACATAGCATGCGTTACAAAAGGCAACGTCAACGCAGCGCTCGTGTTCGAGTTCTGCTATCGCTTGATAAGCATCGGAAGAAGTTACTTTGGCAAGCTGGACGAAGAGAGCGTCAAGAACAACTTTGTGCTCATCTACGAACTGCTGGATGGTGAGTGGCGCCTTGAGCGTGTACTTGCATACGAAGACCCCACCTGGCTCACATACCGCGCCATGCAGAGATACTCGACTTTGGATACCCTCAAAACTCGGAAACGGATACCCTCAAGATGTACATCACGACTGAGGGCGTCAAGAGCGAGCAAGCAGTGGTGCGTGGTGTCTGGATGGGACATGCGAAGGCATCGACCGAATGCTGAACCCTGCGATTGTCTTCCTTGCATGCAGCGCGAAGACTCGTCCAAAATCACCATACAGGCAACAGGTGCGACTTCGTGGCGGCGGTCCGACGTTAAATATCGAAAGAATGAAGCCTTTGTCGATGTCATCGAGAGTGTCAATCTACTCATGTCGAGCAAGGGTGTGTGTTCTCATGATATGATAAGCCGCTAAGGTCATATGCTAATTACCAACACTCTCTCGTTCTTTTTGCTCAATCAGGCACCGTTCTCCGAGCAGACGTAGATGGTCAAATCCTCATGCGTGCCTACTTATCAGGAACACCCGAATGCAAGTTTGGTCTGAATGACAAACTGGTACTAGACAGAAGAGCAGAATTATCACAAAAACTACAATCTACAATAGATGGCCCTGATAATCCAGCTGTGGAATTGGATGATTGTCAATTCCATCAATGTGTAAAGTTGGGCAAGTTTGATAACGATAGAACTATTTCTTTCATTCCTCCAGATGGTGAATTCGAGTTGATGAGGTAAGCTTTCCCAACTTTATTGACTGTTATTGTGTTCTCCCGCATCAGAGCTGATTTCTGAATTGCGTGACATTGTCAGATATCGCTCTACCACGAATGTAAACCTACCTTTCAAGGTACACCCAATCGTCGAAGAAATAGGGAAGACCAAAGTAGAGTATACCATACGAGTGCGAACGACTTTCTCATCAAAATTAGCAGCTACAAATGTTAGCCTGAAAATACCTACTCCGCTCAATACGGCAAAAGTGGATTGCAAAGTCTCTCTAGGCAAAGCAAAATATATTGCCGCAGATAACATGATAGTCTGGAAGTGAGTTTCTCTTTCGTATCGAATTGTTCTAAGCTTGAAAAGGGTTTGTTCTGACAAACCGCTCCCACCCGACTGTTGTTGATTGAAATTATAGGATACCAAGAATACAAGGTCAATCGGATATTACCTTCACAGCAGAAGCGACGCGTACAAGTACAACATTGCAAAAAGCATGGTCGAGACCACCTATTTCAGTCGACTTTCAAGTATTGATGTTCACAGCTTCTGGATTGATGGTTCGGTTCCTCAAGGTCTTCGAGAAGAGTGGCTATAACTCTGTAAAGTGGGTTAGATACCTTACTAAAGCCAATGGTACCTATCAGATTAGGGTGAGTTTTTATGCAGATCAAGTCTGCCACTATTGTTCGCATCAGCTTGACACTGACTATATTCCTTCCACTCTTCAATCAGTTCTAGTGCCTTTGCGTACTGTCGGATGGGCGAGAAGCTGCAGTTAGTTAGAAGTGCTCTTGTTGTACGCCTAGAACAGTACGACTTTTTTCTATAACGAATGAGTTGTTGCCAATTGGACATAACGACAAAACGATGTTGCATTGCCTAGCACAAGATTTGCATTTGACTGATTGGCTGCCACACGGCAGTACAGCTGCGAGGATAACCGAGAACGAAAATCGAAAAGCTAGAACCGCTCTAGAATGTGATATCAGCACAGACTACCACTAAAGATGATTTGCCGGCGCAAATGACGATCTAATTTTATTGGTAAGAAAAGATTGGTTTCGACAAGGAAACGACTGCAAGAAAACGAGAAAAGCTAAAGACCAATTCCTTTACTATCGGATTATGGTCACTGTACCAGGTTCAAGTTCTCCTTCTGAATCTGTATCACCCAGGTTCTTGTTTCTTTTACCAGCAGAAGATCGTCTTCTGACTCCTGTCGCTCCAGAGAAATCGGTTGATGGCGTAGCTAACCTTTCGCTTGTCCTGTTGAGTTGTGGAGTAGTCTGGTCGATTGAACCGTTAGTGGCAACGGGGGAAAGTATCTGTCTTTGTTCAGGAGTGGGTGAATCGGGGTGCATTTGTCTAGCTTGACGAGTTCCGTTCGGGAATGCTCCAGTTCTCGGCGTACCCACAGGCGCAGCTGCCATCCCCAATGCTAATTCCTCCGTTTCATCGTCTTCATAATAGTCTACATTGTTACCAGAAAAAAGTGAATGAGGATCGGAAATTGATTCAGGTAAAGTATTGTTAAAGTCAGGCCTTGGGGTGTTACTTGTATCTATTGAATCTCTATGAGAGGTCAAGGCTGTCATGTAGTCTTCTTCGATTTCTTCACTGTCAAGAGGAAGCGAGGGGATGTTTTCTGGTCTGACTGGGGAAGAGAAATGGTCAAAAAATTAACACTTTTGCAAACGACTGAACGGATATGGCGGTGGTGATGACACAAAAGCCCTTTTTTCCGTTCGTCGGGATGAAGAAACTGCTGTTACGCACCTGAAAAATCATCTTCCTCGTCGATATGAGCATCTTCCAAATCGCGACTTAGGCTAGCCGCTGACAGTGACTCATCGTCTGGCACGTCAGGTCTTGACGAAGTTATGCTCCGATGAGACATTTGAGGTGAATGAACAGTTTCAGGGCTCAAAGCACCTTTGGGAACATCTTCAGGTCCAGTTTCTCTCCTATCTCGGAAAGAAGGCTTCAAGATCTCATCGCTACTTCTGGCACTACTCGGAAAAGCTAATTTGCCGGCAGCTGGCGTAGCCGTAGAGTCGCATACGTGTTCTGCCAGCTTGATAAGCGAAACCTTATCGCCACAGTCTGAACATTTAACGAGCGGCATGCCGTCTTCATCTATTTCCTCTGTGCTTGCAAGTGCGTCAATAGGTGCATAATCCTGTTGTTCCTGCAGGAGCTCGTCCAGCGGACTATGCTGTCCGCCAGGACTAGCAAGATCTGCTTCAGGTTCGGGTCCCGATGTAACAATAGGTATATCACTTGATTGACCATGCACAGGGGGAGGTACCATAGAATCTCCAATCATTCTAGCCTTTCCAGCGTCGTCAACTTCGTCGAAAGTTTCGAGGTTCGTGTCGGCAAGGTCGCTTTCGGGATGCGAAGCTAGGGAGTTTGCCGTACTTGAACGTTTGAGTCTATCTTTAGGGGAGTACGAAGCGAAAGTCCCTCGGGCAGGGGACCTAGGAGCTGATGTACTCGCAGGAGGTGTTGGCAGCCTTTCGCCGGCGGGTGAGCCACCACTTGTCTCAGAGGCATCTGGGACGGTGAGAGAAGCTGACGAGGGTGATTTGGGAAAGGTGGCATGTTCTTCAGCTGTAGGCGAAAATACTGCAGTTGTAGAAGGCTTTTCCAGTGTGTATTTGCCAAGTTCCTCCGCTGCGCGCTCCACGGCGTCTTGTGGAGGCTGTTGGCTATCTAGTGAGTCCTGACTTAAGATAGAGGAAGCTTTCTTGGCTTTCGATACTGTGTCCAGCTTGTCCGCCTGCATATCTTTACGTCTTTCGAGAGCCGCAGCGGAAAGCTCTATACTTTCGTCCGGCATAACGTCTTCTGCTTCTCCAGCTTTCAAGGTCGGAATATCTTCCGGCGAACGTTCTTTATGCGGTGTTGTGACCAAGTCTTCGCGGTCTAGTATCTTTTCTTCATCTTCGTTGGCTGTAGTGTCACCGGCGGAGGATGCGACATCTCCAGCAACCGAGCCAGCTTCGACGTGAAGGGATGACATGCTAATGCTTGACATTGGGGTCCTCATCCCAGCAGACAGCGAGTCGTCTCCACCATAAGGAGAATTTGACGGTGCTATACTGCCGCTCGCTCTTAGAGCGGCGAGTGGCCCAGGTAGAAGGGAGGAGGCTGTCGATGTGGCAGTAGCGCCAGAGATGGAAGTGGAGGTTGCTGACGTGCTATTCGAGCCCATTGAATCTGAACGAGTGATATGAGGTCTGGAGGAGGAGGAAGGAGTCCGTCCTTCGCTGTTGCCACCACTATTGTTTGGAGTACTGACGGTATTCGAGCTGGCACTTCTGCCTGTATCTGCTTGGGAGGAAGATCCAGGGGCGACCACCGCGACGGATGGACTGTACATAGGCGATGTAGCCCTTCCACCACCGAGCGAGACGGCGCGGCTACCTTCTCTAGATGGAGTGAGACCGCCAGTTCTAGCGTTCGGCGGAGCAGCACCAAGGCCAAAAGAGCCTTTGACCTCTAATGGTTTTTCTCCCTCTCTATCGAAACGAGAGCGTAGATTCGATAAGTCTGCATGAGGGATATGCTTTGCTTGATCTCGCTTCGAGGCATTCGCTGCAGCTCCACTCTCAAATGCTGCTATCTTGTTCTTGAACGCGCTGCCGCCAGAGGGCGCAGGCTTAGCTGGGGATGGTGCGGGCGAGCCAGATGGAGAGCCGGACATGATGATTGATAGCGTAAGATAGTAGGGACACGAGTTGGTGTGTGCTGTCTACCGCAATAATACTCGTCCCTGACGTCGAAGTGCTGCTGGGCAATGTCACCGATTAGCGCACAGGAACGCGAGCACAACGGCGCAGAGGAAGGAAGCGGGAGAGAACGAGCGTCAGCACAGCACCTCGTTGCCTGTTGGACTTGCATACCAGTGACGACGAGTCGCTTGATGAACGTGTCAATAGCTGACCCAGTCAAACAATGAAAGTTGCGATAGGCCTTGGGAGACGCGCCGTACGGTTCTGGCGTTCGAGCGAGGCGCAGGGGTGTTGATGCGCTGCAGCTACTGATGTGACGAGCGTATCGTAGAGAACTTGCTGCTGTATACTTTGATAGTTGGTGTTCGTAGTGGACAGACAGGCAGGAAAGCAGTCTTGCAGCGTGTCCTCGAGTCCAGGCAATTTTGCCACTCCCATCCAAGCGGGCAAAGCTGCAATATGATAAACTCACACAGCAATGTTGCTGCTCCTAGAGATACAGTGAGAGACTCTAGACTCCCTGGGGCGCCTCTTGAAGCTGCTCGTTGTTATGCAATGCTGTCAATTTCCGTCATACCCATGAGCTAGAAATGGGCGTAAAGCATGATTAAATATATAGGACAACACCAAACTAAGAAAGCAGTACTCGACAAGTCGTCTTGAATAAGATAAAGAAGACCAGACATAAAATATTTGCTTGGAGATTTTTGCGAACGATGGAAAGGTCAGTCGCCTTAAAGTGGCAACGATTTAGAAGAAACGAAATCTGAACGGAAGTTCACGTTGATGCAGCCTCCCTATATTAATGAGCGACTGGCTTGCCGTGAAGACCGTATCTAGATAGTATCAAGTCAGTCAGGGGTATAGCAATGCTGGACGAGTCTGGCCTGAACCCACTTGTCTTGGTACCCAACTTCGCGTCGGAAAAGCAAGATGTGCGGTTCTGGGGCTGTATGTTGGCGTATCGAGGTGATGGTAGAGTTGAGACATGTATGAAGTAAGTGTAAGCTATCAGGGACTTCAAGGCCAGGTATAGGTAAATGTTGATATATTTATGTGCCCAACATACCGTGTGTCTCATCTGTCGATAAAGTATGAGTCAGCTCGGCCACGACAGTGTCTTTTCATACGGACTTACAATGTTCCCATCCCATAGATTGTGTGATGCCAATGCCTGCCGTAATAATGTCAGTCCTAGAATTTCAGCGGTGTGCATGCTTTCCCGACGAACCTCGCCATTCCTGGTAAAGATACAGAGAATCCAGATTAGTCCAAGGGCGCGCGGGTTATATTAATTGTCATCTTCGACGGTACGTACTTTATCGGATAGCAATCTCAGCGTCCCGCTCTCTTCAAAGTATTCCGGCTTGATCTGCTTGAGGCTTAACGCGTGCAAAAACAACGAGACAAGAGCGCGAGTCAGCGCCCAGCGCACTCCAGCAGGTCGAGCAGGGACGAGTCCAGGCTAAGCTCACAGTGCCTTGGGCAGGATGACATGTCTGTATTCCCACTGGTCGTCCGAGTATCGACTATTGTGGGATTGTTTGGTTTGACAGGGCGGGCGAGAGTTGCACAAACAAATCATTAGTAGGAGCAGCCGGGTCCCAGCAAAGGCGACAGTCTCCGCGTACTCGCTGTAGTGGATGCGTGCTAGATGGAAGAACAGCAAGATCGCATCAGAACACGCGTTTCCTCGAGCATCCCATCGGTCCTGACTTTCTGGAAAAAGGTCGAGCATCCAGCTAGGAAGCGCGAAACTCACCAACCAGATCCTGATATGTTTCGCCGCCCATGGTAGCGCTGCTGCAAGACTCGTGGAGCGTGAAGGTCGTGTATTCAGATACTAACGTAGTATTCGAGATGCAGATAGCGCAGTCAGAAGCAAGCTTGCCTTGTGGGCGTGCAACGAAAGTCGATCATCACGGCATCCAAAGCAAGCATCGACAGATCAGTCACCTGACAGCTTTGTAACACTTTCAAGGCTCTTCAGTCAAGTTGGTGTGCAAACATTATTGAAATCTCGTCAATCTAAAATCTACAAGCGTCTTCTGCTAGATTCTTGACCATCTACCTCAATCTCTCTCGAAACAACATGCAAGTGGTTGTCTTCGGATGTCACTTGCTTTCCCAAGTCGAGCTCAGGCGAACCCTTCGGAATCTCCTCGTCTACATCAGTGCCTTCGCTAGTGCGCGTGATCCTATGATGAGAAGCTGGCACTTGTCGTCGTTCTTGTCGCCTCTTTCCAGCCTGGCTGTGCTTTCCGAAAAGCGAAACTCTACCTTCTGACCATTTCATGTAGATGAGAGCAGCAATCACACTGAGCCAGTAGAATACGTAGGATAAGATTGTACCAATCGACGCATTGTTATTCCATCCAAGGATGGCGTTGAAGATTGACCAGCCATAGTCGCTGTTTACTGCTTCGGGGCTGCAACAATTCAAGCTGTCGAGAGGAAATGCGTCAAACACTATCAGAAGGAGCTCTCTACCATCTCGAAATATGTTCACTCACTGCCAAACGTTCCCGTGGACGTTATACGAGCCAGGTCCGGTTCCAGTCTCGGCCACATCGGCTCCCACAAGCTGAACATATTTGTAGGTTTCGAAATATCCAACAGATTTCGAGAGCAGGCCGGCTCCAATGAGCAGTAGGAAGCAGGTAGATGCAACCAGGAAAATCGATAGGTCTGATACAAGTGAGCAACATCAGCTACATCCTAAATTTGATTTCTCCAGATATACAAGTGACTTACTCAGACGAGATGAGGACTTGTACAAAAGGTACCCAACAGCGAGGCCAGCTAGGAGACCACAGATGGCTGCCAATGGGATGGAGGAGCCAGGCTCGCCCAAGGAGACACCTCCGAGGAAAACGACAGCTTCTAGACCCTCTCGAGCGACCGTGATAGCTGGCAAGATGAGCAGAGCGTATTTGGTGCCAAGCGATCGCTTGACCTTGATAGTGTCGGTCTCTGCCGCAGCTAATGACGAAGCACATAATTTAGAAACATCCCTGCCTGGAGAAGAGGTACTTTCGTTACTCACATGCTAATTTATCTTGCTGCTTAACAAAAGCTTTCTCAAGCTTGATCTTCCATTTAAGTTTCGAACGGTCCATACGCAAAAAGCCAAGAGCCATGACCCAGATCATGATGCTGGCGACCAGAGCAAAGACTCCTTCCCATAGATCTTCGGACTGGCCGTACAGATCTTTGACTTGAGTGTAGAAGACAGCAATGAAGGTTGCTCCACTGTAAACGCGAAAGCCGACGGGAAAATAGAAAGGGAATTTTAGCCAATGGACACAGACACTTTTACGTCGAGACTTACACTGCAAGAGCTACAAACAATCCGATACCAGCACCGGCGAAAATCTGAATTCTAAGCTTTCGTAGCAATCTTCTTTCGGTTTCGGTTCGACCGTTCTTGTCGAGCTCCTCGTCATCCCCCAGGGTTTGCGAGGTCTCGGCGTTTGGACTATCCTCCGCGCCATCTAAAGCAAGAGTCGTCGTACTTTTATAGCCTGGATGAGCAGGACTGGTGCCTGAGACGAGCTGTTCTACGAGAGCGAGTAGAACCGAGACGATAATAGCCGCCTCGAGGGTCTCTCGGAAGAGCTGAGTAGGAACAGAAGGGAGCAAGGTCAGACTCTGCTTAGAATTAGCCGACTTGCACCGGACTGGAGCCTACAATGAAGAAGACTTTTGCGAGCAGGGGTGGTCAGCTTTGAGAACAGGCATACTTGGTACCAAGTTTGATAAGGCTTACTGGGCACGGAGAACAAGTCTTTGGCCATGGTTGCGAGTGGCTTTGTAGGCAGGAAGGCAGCTTTGAAGGAGACAGAGTAAGATTCTGTGAGGAGTTCCTTCTAATCTGCTCTGCTCTTCCTGTTCGCCGCGTCGGACTCGCGCAGGTTCCTGCGACCTGATCTGATTCGCGAAATCTGCTTTCCGGTCGAGTCGGAGGATCTCGCCAGATTAGGGCTGATCTGATCTTTCCGCGACTAATGTGACAGCAGAACGATTGAGCGGGGACAAGGAGGCGGCCAGCAAGTAAAGCGCTTCTTCAAGTGCTTAGCGTAGCACGTCGTTTCTTCCAGAGACCTTCCTTCACCGCAAGCAGAGCGTGCCCCGATCGAAGAGCTAATCTTCCCTGATCAGTGATCAGATAATATTGTTCTAAATTTGGCCTCGACCGAATCTGCAGTCCGGGCCTCGTCAACTCAGGTCTAGAGTAGTGCAGGTGCTTCCCACCTTTCAGTGCCATCCCTGCTAGTGATTCGCTGGCAAGAATCTGCTAACCGGACAGCATCGGTCTTTCCAGGAAGGCTCCACTTCCCGCCCTGCGAGAAGGCCCCGTGTCGGATTACCGGCGGACAGATCCAAAAGAATCAGATCAAATCTAGATAACTCAAAGGAACGGTGAGGCAGCTTTTCGTCTGACGTTGGAGACTGCCCACCACCCTTTTCATAGCAAGCACTTCGCTCAATCCGACTGCCTTCTCTTCCATCAGCATATCAAGCCCTTAGCATCCTTAAAACCTGGAAGATGCGAGGTCTGCTCGCGACCGCTCCATTCTGGGCGCTGGCACAGGCCGCAACGCGCGAGATCTATTACGACATTACCACAGCCAGAGGCAACCCAGATGGCATGCTGGACAGAGAGGTCCTCACTGTGAATGGATCCTGGCCGTGAGTTCTTGTGCTTGCTATCGGGAAGAAACTCGTGCTGATCGAACCTTCCGCCTCTCCTTGTCCCATGTCTCTGTATGCAGCCCTCCGCCCATCGAAATCAACTATGGAGACAAACTCCTAGTCCATGCAACCAATAAACTCGACGTAAACACCGCTGTTCACCACCATGGCATGTTCTTCAATGCCACTTCTTGGTTCGATGGCGCCGTCGGCGTGACGCAGTGTGGTATTCCACCTGGTCAGACTTTTACCTATGAGGTCGACACGGTATCAGGTAACCAAACAGGTACTTACTGGTATCACAGTCACTACGCGGGTCAGTATGCCGATGGTATGCGAGCACCGCTCATCATCCATGCCCAGCCAGAGGTGCATGCATATGATGAGGAATACACCGTCAGCCTTTACGACTGGTGAGGCTCTTCCGTTGTCTTCCTGACTCGGTCGTTTAGCTCACATCGAGACCCCATCAGGTATCACGAGCCGTATTCCGAGCTAGTCAAAGGGTTCCTGTCGGAGAGTAATCCCACAGGCGCGGAGCCTGTTCCGAGTAAGCTTTATCTGAAAACTGTTATAATGGAAACGCAGCTCAAATGAACCGTTCGATTTGTAGAATCCGCTATTATGCATTTCAGCCAAAACGAAACGTATCTTCCTGGCTTTTCTGAGAACACAAACATCACATTCGTTCCTGGTCGAACATATCGTCTGCGTATCATCAACATGAGCGCACTTGCCATGTTCAGTTTCTGGGTAAGCTGGAAAGTCTGGAGTACTTCGTCGCACGACTTTGACTGACGGTCTCGTTGTTATGCCTTTGGTATAGCTCGATGGTCACGACATGCGCGTCATTGAAGGTGTGTTCTCGCACTCTATCTGATTGATGCCGTGAATAAAACTAAACTGAGCACCCATTGTGCTTTGCTCCTATCTAGTTGACGGAACAGATGTCGAAGAGTATCCTATCGATCTCGTGACAGTATCAGTCGCGCAGAGAGTCTCTGTACTAGTGACAGCCCGTAACGATACCGCTTCAAATTGGCTGATTCATGCAAATATGGTAAGACTCCCTGCTGAGCTTGAGGCCTCGCATTCCCTTGCTGATGTCCAATTCGGTCTATCAGAGCCCAGACATGTTCGATGTAGTCCCGGACGACCTCCAATTGAGTAAGCGAAAAGGAAGGGAAGAAGTGAAACGAGTGCGAAGCTAATCTACCTCGGTTAGACATCACCTCTACTGCTATCTACGATTCGAGCGCTACTACGGAGCCAGGCACGATGGTCGATGAATATACAGAATTCCCAGATCAAGAGATGATTCCCGTACAGGTTGAGGAGGAATTGGTAGCCAACGTGCATATCGAGCTTGGAGTGTTCTTTGATACCGCGGATGATGGCACAAATCGGGCTTTCTTCAATAACGTCACTTATCGTACTGTAAGTGTTGAATCAAGCCAAAGATCCGGTGTCACAGGATTAGACTTCTTCTTGATAGAGAGGTCGTCTGCTGACGCACCCGCCCGTCTCATATAGCCAATTGTGCCCTCGTACCTGACAGCAGTGTCTATGGGCAACGATAGCTTCAATCCTGCAATATATGGCCAAACGAACACATACATCCTAAATAAAGGAGATGTAGTTGAATTGTGCGTCTGATCGATCTAAGTATTTCGCATGGGCAATGGTTGCTGATTATTGGATATATCTTACAGAAAGGTCATCAACTGGGACGCTGGCTTCCATCCATTCCATCTGCACGGTCATAAAGTGCAACTGTAAGTACAAGCTCCATTGCTGGCACTGCCTTTACCTGACTGACGTTGCTCTTCTTACGTAGGGTTGCGGAGTCCTATGACGTTTCATCTGACGACAGAACCATTAATCCAGACACTCCCGAAGGCCTGGCCAATCCAATGAGACGAGACACGTGGATGATACCACCAGGTAAGCTCTATCCAGATGATGACAAGGCTCAGCGTATAATACTGACTCGCTTCGTCAGAGGGTGGGGCACGCACTGTTCGATGGCGCGCAGACTCCCCGGGCGCTTGGTTCTTCGTAAGCAGTTCCCTGAGCTATCTGCACAAATGCGTCATTGTCTGACAGCACCTGCTTCCGTAAAGCACTGCCACATCGATTGGCACTTGTCAAGTGGATTGGCCGCAGTATTCGTCTCAGCCCCAGATGTGCTTCAAAATGATATCGGAGCTCCTTCATATGTGAAAGAGCAGTGTGCAGCGCTAGGTTATGCGACCTCAGGCAACGCAGCGGGGTGGAACAGTTCTACAGCAAGCACATGTATGATGTTCATATGTAAAGAGGCACACTGACCTTTCGAGCATCCCTTTCATACAGGACTTCCGCGGTCTTGCTGTTGGTCCGTTCCCACAAAGACTTGGGTGGCACGCGAAGGGCATTGTAGGTGAAAACGATTTCTTTTCAGGATGGAACATTGCTGATTGTTATAATATGCTACAGGGAGCGATGGCGGGCTGTATCATCACGGCCTTGCTGGGTATGGCTACCGCTATATGGTAAGTGATACTGAATTCCTAGCCGTGTAGAGTTTCTTTCTAATGCTTTCGACCACAGGTATAGTTTCGGAGGCCAGCTTGACGAGGAGGAGCTGCAGCTTGAGGTAGCTGCTGCCATCAAGCAGAAAGAGAAAAAAGGAAAGATGAAGTCGTTCTTGAGGGCTCGCCGAGGAGGGGCCAATCAAACGTGATCGCATGTATAAGTACAATGACCCATAGATCCAAAGGTTCTTGAACAGTGCTTTCGTCAATGAATGGCCATTTTCGAAGAGTCTAGAAGCATTGAACCCGATTGTCATGACCCAAGCTTCTTGAGCTGCTTCTTCGCACCGGAAAGCTTTGTTTCTGTTCTATCGACATCTTCTGAAACTGTTGTGGAATGCTCTGGTCAGTCTAGCATTCAAGGCCAATCCATGCGGCTCCACTTACATTTGTCCAGTAATTCATTCTGCTCCACAAGCTCCACATTGATAGCCGTGGCGAGTTGACGTTGCCTACACAAGCAGATATGATCTTCCTTAGCATTACCTATGCAGGCAGGCTTATTGAACTTACCTCCGTACTATCGCTGTTAGCGAGCTCACGCGATCGTCCTGTTCATCAATCTGTTGCATTTGCATTTGAAGCAAGCCTCCATTATCTGACGAGGGGAACAGAAGAAAGATTATTTAGCCAAATCACCACAATCATACGACACTGCTTGTGCTGGTAGGTGACCTGACTTACCCAAGACTCGCGTCTGTGCTGTCTCCTCAGCAGGCTTTCTTGCACCCAAAACACGCGTGACAGGCTTGCTCGAGGCCTGGAGGAGAGTTTGGCGAGCATCGGACGCGTGACTATTAGGCTGACCGTTGCGCTTCTCCATTCCTGCAGCAGTGCTGGTAGCAGCTGATAGGTTCCGCAAGACTTCTGCTCTGTCCTGTAGTTTTGCCACCATGTCTGTTCTGCGACGAAGCTCGCCTTCGCTGAGGGCTTTTCGGATGCCTTCATCGTCCAGGCTGGTCGCTAGATGACTCATGCGATGTACCAATGCTACAAGGTGCTTCTTCGCTTGCACGTTCGACTGGTGTGCAGCTGTCGAGTCGCCCCGATCAGCCAGTCCGTCACGCTTGCTTAATGCAGACTGGATCTCGCGACAGACTGCTTCGAGAGCGTGGTACTCTTCCAGCCATGATTGCGAAGTAAACGATGCTGTTGACCCTTGCGTGTTGCCCAGACTTGATCCGCCCATAGACGTCGAGACTGGAATCTCGAGAAACGAGCGGAACGCCCTGCTCTCTCTTGCACCTTGTCCATACGCCTCTCTGCTGCCGAGTATGCCTCGCAGGAAGGTCTCCAAGCCCTGCTGGCGGTCCTTGATGAATTGCTCGTCGCCTTTGCCTGTCAATCCATGCCATGGCTTGATGAATGCGGATCCGAGGCTTGCACGCTTTGGCGGCAGTTCAGGCAGCTTGTCTGGTGATGACGACGACGACGACGAGGCTCGCTCTTTGCCCTTCTCGGTTGCAGAGGCAGCGAGCTCGCTCTCTATATCCTTGAGCAGCGTCTCGAACTCGCTGTATCTCCGCCAGATTGTCCATGTCCGGTTTGGCGAGTGCACCTCGACAGCAAATGCGACGTGCTTGTCAGGCTCAGAGCGCTCTTGATGCGACCGCACATATATCCCTTGGAGGTTCATGCTGCCAGCTGTCACTGCTTGAAGTCCTGCCTCGCTGTAAGGTTTTCTGCTTGCTTGCACGTGTCACAACAAGATCAAGATGCTACTGCCGTTATACAAGCACAGAACTGCAAGGCCCGCCACCATTCTAATGAAATCCAGTTGAGCGAGGTAATAATGGAGAAAAAGGTATACTGCAAACGAGGATGTACTTGCATCTAGGCCTTGACACCTTCAACTGGTACAGCGATCTGGAAGATACCTGTGCCCGTCTGTGCGATCTTGCCGAGAACGATGCTGGCACTCGGACTTGTCAGGTCTTCAAAGTCTCCAAATAGCGTCGCATCGGACAGGAATCCGGCAGTAGTTTCAAAGGATGCCTTGAGGAAAGGTGAAGGCGAGTTCGCGATACCAGTTCGATTGAAAGGCTTGTAGCCGCCCTCGGAGGTCTGTATAAGCGAGACATTAGCTAGATCAAGGCTTTCTTTATCGGAAAAGGCCTGCTCACCATGTAGTCGGCGATAAGGGACAGATGTCTTCTGTCTACACCGATACCGTAGACCCCGAAAACGCCTTGGATCTCCCTGATAAGGACACTTCGAGCAGCTTCCACACCATATGTGCGGAGAGTTGCAGCGACGTCGTTGGTATAGATGGAGTTCAAGTCCACTATGCCATGAGCAAACGACCAAGCGCCGGCGAGATTGACACCTTCTGTCATACAGTACTTTGGATCGTCTGCCTTGGAACCCGCTTCAGGAGCAGCCTTAAAGCAGCGATGGATTTTAGGTGCTTGGTGAACGACTGCATCGCGACAGCATGCTTCAACAATGCCGACCAGGAGCAATTTAGGTTGCTTGGCGGTGAACTGAAAGATATTCATTAGCCAAGCGCGATGTCATAGCCAACGACTAGACGTACCTGCAGCTCCATTGTGCACCATTCACCATTCTCCTTGTCAAATTCAACATTTGCGATGTACTTGCTGCGAGTTGAGAGTGCATTCTCTAAGCGTCGCATTCTGTCATGATAATCAGCGTGTGCGAGCTTCTTCTCCTTTCTGCCAAGTGCTTCTCCATCCGTTTCATCTATATCGTCGCTTCCCACGCTTCCGGCGTTGTCATCGTCCGAATCTGTGGCATACGCAGCTTCCAATGCGGCTGTGTCCGTGGCATATTTCAATACTTTGCTTTGTCCTTCATTCTCCGAATCACTCTCATCTGGGTCATCATACATTGCTACCTCCTTGGTCTGGTTTGCACGTCTCTCGTCGTCGGCATCCATGTCCAACTCTTCAGCATCACGCCTGCCTCGTGGAATAGCCATCTCGTCCTCAGCAGCTCCGACAGCATCCCCGTTATCGACGTCGTCGCCTGTTTCGGTAGTTTCACCTGCCTTCTTCTTTTGGGCTTTCCCGACATCGCTCAACTTAGCACCCTTATTTGCCGTCTTGAGAGCTTTTGTAATTTCTTTGTCGAAGAGAGGCGAGAATGACCTGTCAAGACTGCGCAGGATTTCCTCTGGACTCGTTCTGAACTCTTCAGTATACTCTGCTTGAGGATAGAACTTCATTCGGACAGTGTATATGGTTTCTCGAGAATAAGCATTGGCCGCTGTTTTGCTCGATAATTTTTGATCTACGAATACTTCTTCGACGACTTGCGCAAGAGTGACTTTGCTGGCTGTCTTACAGAAGTTCTCGACTTGCTCTTCAGTAACATCAGGTCGAATCTGGAGCTTCATTGTTGGAGTTTTGATTGTTGCTGATGCTGTCATGACGATTTCTCGCAAACGAGGAATACCAAGTGTGACATTGGCAGCGCCGTGACCGGCGAAATGGAAAGTATTCAGTGTCATTTGCGTTGAAGGTTCACCAACACTATGAAGAAACTAAATCAGTATCGTCTTGGAAAGGTCAAATCAGCTGAACCTACCCTTGGGATGCTAGCAGACCAACTGCCTCGCCGGGATCGACAAGACTGCGCATGTACCTCAGATTCATGAGAAGCCTAAAGTACGAGGAATCAAGAAGCTGGTCTTTCTTCAAAGTCTCCCACTCTTTCCATGATGCACGCTCCTTCTTCTTGCCCTTGAGCAGTTTTTGAGGATTTGTCGACAGGTACTCGTTGAGTTTGAAAGCAAACGCTTCTGATGTGCTGCCGAGATACGATGTTGGCGAAAGCATGGACATAGTTGGGTCCGGTAGGCCATGTAGATCTGGGAAGCCGGTAGCGGTTAAAGGTGCGGATGCTACGGCTTTCATAGTCGCTTTCATGTTGGCGAGAGCTTCGTGTTCGTCCAAACGCCCTTGTAGGGAGCTCGGATTGTAGCGTGCCACCAGAGATCGATAATTGCGAGCAGAGAATTCGAACTGCGTCAACATTTTCTGCCTTGTGACATCAAGCGAATCTTCTCCATAGTTGAACTGGATAATCGATGCATCTGCGTTTCGAACAGTATGATCATAATTGACCTTGATGCCCTCCAAGTGCTTGATGAGACATCTCTGCAGATAACCTGATCGTGAAGTCTTGACGGCAGTATCGATAAGACCTTCCCGACCAGCCATACAGTGGAAGTAATACTCCTGAGGTCGGATACCAGTCAAGAAACGTTGTGCGACGTAGCCACCGGCACGCGGAGCAGTTTCGAAAGCCTTGAATGAGGGGAGTGTCTTTCCGGATACCATCACAGGTACTCTTCGACCTTCGAGCGACTGTTGACCCAGTAGACATGAAATTTGAGACGCATTGACGTTGGAACCTTTGGCACCGGATATAGTCATGGTCTGCATATTGTTATGAGGGAAAGGTTTGACGAGGCCGCTAGGTAGAGCTTCCTTAATGACAAGAGAACTGAGTTCACCCATTTTACCAGAAACGATAGCATCGAGACCAGCTAGCTTATTATCATCACGCAGAACCTCTTCCAAGCGAACGCGTAAATTGTGCAGCGTATCTGGATCATCGGGGTCTTCCTTATCCAATCCGACGACAGAAAGGGCAGCCATGTATCCTCTCCTGTCCGCCTCTTTAATGCGCTCCGCTCGCTGGTTATTACCTTCACGGGTCAGGATTAGATCGTCCATTCGACAAGAGAAGGCTCGATGTTGCAGATAATTCGTGAATAGTCGACTGAGAACACCAAGAAGTTTTCCTGCTGTTTCTTTGCCGTATAGCTCATAGCATGAGTGAACGAGACCGTATGCTGTGGCTCCGAATTGTGATTTGTCCAAGCAGCCTGAAATCATGTAGCCATCGTAGAAGACGACGACGCCCTCTTCCTTATTCGCTGGACCCCATGCCTCTGCTGGTACTTTGGATTTAGAAGACATGTGTAGACCGGCTGATCCGAGAGGGGTGATGTTTTTAACGATCGTCGAGATGATCTGTTTGCCTGTCCACATGGGCTTTGGTTTCCAGATAGCAGGGGGGAGTGTAACGACGCGTCCTTGGCCAGCGTAGCTGTTCTGTTCCGGTCGTAGAGCTCCATAGATGAGTTGATAGTATTCTTCACGAGTAAAGAAGGTATCCTTGCTCGTCATCCAAGTACCAGCGACAACGTGATCCTGAATAAGGCCGCGCAGAGGGTTACCAGATGTAGGTACAAGATACTGGTTGTCCGTATCGGCGATAAACTTGGCTTCGGCTTGAGCTATGTGACTTTGAGGGAAATGCATGTTCATCTCGTCTCCGTCGAAATCTGCGTTGTAAGAATTACAATTCGCGTAGTGCATCCGAATGGTCTTCTCTCCTTTCAAAATCTTAGCGCGATGACACATCATACTAGGTTTATGCAGGGTAGGCTGTCGATTGAGGATGAGTATATCGCCGTCATCAAGATGTCGGTAGACTTTGCGGTTGAGTTGAGGCGTGCGTGTCGAGGGGATGCCGATATCAGGTCTGCCATGTGGCGCATACGAAGAGCCTGACGGTGTGAGCAGCTGAGCCGCCAAACTGGCTCTCTCTTGATCACTTTTGCCCTCCTGTATGTTGGACAAACAAAACAGTCAGCCTTGCCTCTGCTACAGCTTCCTTTTGAATGAACTTACCAGCGACATCACAGATCCATCTTCCATTTCGATGAAAGCAGCTCCTGGATGGACATTTGGACCATTAATGACAAGCTGTCTGAGTTTTGCGAAGTTATGCGGTGTGACAGGTTCGGGGAAGGTCAATTTCTTGGCGAAGACAGGCGGAACACCAATTTCGTTTGTTTCAATATTGATATCAGGAGAAATGACTGATCGCGCAGCGTAATTGACTCGTTTTCCCATCATGTTCTTTCTGAAAAGACCTTCTTTCTTTTCTAGGACTTGTTTAATTCCCATTGGCGGCTCCTTGCCACCTCTGAGCTGGACTGGATTTTTGGTAGAATCCATGAAGGAGTTGACAGCAATTTGGAGATTGATGACTGCTTCGATGAGGCGACCGTATAGCTGGACAGTGTCGACCACAGGTGGAGCAATACCATTTTCGATTGGCTTTTTGATGCGTCCCTCCCGTAGAGCTTCATTGCGATCCCGGATAGTAATGACTCCTTTAAGCTATGAAAGACAGGCAGGTCAGACATTGATGAGATAGTGACAAGTACCGCTTCACTCACCACGTTGGACAAAAGCTCGTTTTGAGGGCTCTCAAATGTCATATCTCCCATACTAGCAGGTGGTCTAAACCTTGAAGGTGGAACAGTGACAACATCCAAGAAGAACATATCGCCAGAGACAGGAGAAGGAATATCCTTCGATGCACCTCTCTCTGCATCGAGTCTAGCACGCGTAGGAAGAGGGCCGTGTGATCCATACACTAGCTGGCAAATCTCGCTCTCGTTGACGAATAGCCTTCGAATATGTTCGCGACATTCTTGAGCTGTCATGATTCGCTCTGTTTGCTTCGTTGAGCCGGCTTTCAGAGCGGCAGCTTTCTTTTCTGCTTCAGATTCTCCGGACATTGTAGTAATTCCTGCAGTATCGGCTTCGAGGCTAGCTTGTTCTTCGTCGTCTAGCTCCATAGGCTCTAAAGCATTGTCTTCCTTAGCTTCATCTTCTAAGCTTGTATCACTTGTGCTATCTGAATGATCATCCTCGCTGTCAGCAGGTGTAGAAGCTCGTCCATTGGGGCCTTCTGGCTCCTGGCTGTCTGCGTCTGAATCGAATTCCTCCACATTGTAGCCTTGTTCGCTTTCTTCATCGCTGTCGTGACGTCCTTGTTTGCCTATAGCCGCGTCTCGAGAACGTGACTTTGCTTTCGCTTGTAAAGCTTTCTTTGCTGAACTCGAGATTCGAAGTAAGATATTCTCACGGCTGATTCCGGCCATTTCGTCTTGCAACTGCTGCTTGTGCGTTAGGGAGAAAGCCATGATCTTCGTATGGCCTTCCTTGCGCATTCGATGATGATTGCTAGAAAGGAGGGTTGAGTCAGTGTGGCTATTTTGCATCGTACCGTATTGTAACTCGACCTACGCTCCGCATTGATTACAGCGCTTTTTCGATGTGACGGCCTTGAGGAATTCGGCAATTAAAGCTTTCCGCTTGTCAAAGCATATCTGGTCCTTGAAAGAATCTCTCGTAGGCATGTGACCATTGTTCGCATCCTTTTCCTTTCGAATGGCAGCGGTGATGTATTTCCACAAGCGACCTTTGTATTGGATGAGGGATTCTGCCTCTGTGTCATCTCCCTGCTCTTCTAGCTTGTCTCGTTTGTGACTTGCGAGCTGCTTTGCTGTTTTCATATACATCAAAGCGACCTCGTCTGATTGTGCTGCTAGTCCACGCTCGAGCAGCATAAGCCGGGCAGCATACTGTGCCACTGTGGCGGGGGTGAGGAGGAAGTGATGGCAGTGTTGACATGATCCGCGGAGGAGGTTGTAGGCTTGAGTGATGAAGAGAGGGTGGAAGACTGGCGCTGGGAGATCTGTTGGCGTGCGGTCGGTGTACGTGAAGAGGTCGGATTATTGCCAGCAGAAAGTTTTTGACTGGATCAGCTGGTAGGAATGCAACGAGCAGGAGAACAGGACGGGACTGACCAATATGGCCAAAGTGACCAGGACAGTCAAACGACGAGAGTCTGCATGTCGTGCAGCTGCAGGATTGGCACGACCAGCAACAAGTCAGCTTTCTGCATTAATGCGCCCGATCACGGTGGTTGAAAATGCTAACATGTCGCCTCGAGAGGTGGGACCCAGAGCAGGGTCGTAGAGGCCTCCAGGGGTGGGGTTGTTGAGCGCGTCGAAGAGAGTTGGGTTGGTGATCTGCTTGACAGAGATGCGCCTGACCTGCTCCGAGGTGAGGAAGCCGAAGGATATGCTGGTCACCTCTGTCGGCACGGGGTGCGCTGGGTTGGCCATGATGGCGGATGCAGCGTCGACGCAAGCAAGCTCAGCTCAAGCTGCGTGCGGTGCAGTCTTCAGCAACCGGCCTCGTCCTCTGCGCCTGCTTGATGGCTGGGTTTTGTGAAATTTCGAATGGTGCAGATCAACGAGCAAGTCTTTCAGAATGGCTTCAAGGTGGGTGGCTCTTTTCAGGACCGACCAGCAGCGCCGACAGCAAGACGAGGTCTAGAAGCACAGGCAAGATTGAATGATAGCCTGGAGACCGCAGCAGTGCTTGGACTGCATAACGAGCACCGCAGGCATCGCTACGCCATCTATTCCTCCATCATGGTCGATCACCCTCGAGGATACATCGTTCAGGAAGAAGAATACACTCACGTAGAGGAAGTTGCACAAACATACGAGATACGACTGTCACTGGTCAAGCAAGTCGCCGGCTGCGGCGGTCTGTCTTTTGGACAAGCGTGTGGTGTAGTCGCCCCATTACACCGCGGCTGGCGATGATATATAATATTGGAACGACCCTTGGACTTCGAGGTCGTGCGCAATTCATGCTCTTGTAGCTTATGTCCCACTGCCCTGTAAGTGGTGTGTGTCCTATGGAAGTAGAGGACTGGCACCTGCCGGCCGTAGACAGGGCGGGCGTCGTGTCCAACAGGCCACCTCCCGTACACCTTACAGCTAGTTCCACGTTGACGCTTGGGAGCAAGAGGTGCTGGCTTCTGCTCTGCTCTGATCTTGTCTCTTGACCATTCAACACTCACTATTACCCCGTACTTCCGCATCGATGAGCTACAAAGTACCTTTTCAGGTCGTCGTCCGCGACAAGGCTTTCAACCTCAGCCGAGAGCAGATCACTTTCGAACCTGGCAAGCTATTCGAAACGACCTACCTACTCAAACCACCAGGCGGCGTGTCAGGTAGCAATAACATCCTCAAAGTTGACCGACACCCAGGCAGCTTCCACCTCATCGTCGATCATCTGTCAGGGTATGATATCTTCCCAGTGTCAAATGAAGAATGTTCCAAAGCTGGTCTGGACAGAGAAAGACTTTTACGCTATCTCGGCTCCGATGCAATATTCTATTCCCTCCCTAATCTAGGTGATCGGACAAAGAAGGAAATCATTAGATTGCGAGCAGAAGAGATCAAATCTGGCAAAGTAAAAACGGACACTGCATTAGAAATAGCAAAGATACATTCTGAAGTAGAGAAACTTAGAATCGACGCTGAAAGAGCCAGTGTTAAGGACAAGCTTGATCACGAAATCAAGGTGCTGGAACTACAGCATGAATATACAAAGTATTTCAAGCGACTTGGCATGCTTTCGGAAAGAGGTCGAGCTATAAAGGATGTTGACATTACAGCCAGCGTCCTGTCTCCGGCAGCATCGCCACTTTGCGCACCAGTAAGTCCAAAGCTCGTGCTTCTAGCTTTGGAGAAACGAATATTGACACCTCAGACATTATAATCCCTTCAATAGAATACACTCAATCAAGGCCAACTTTTCAATAACATTCAAGCTGGTATTGAAGAGATCCTTCAGCTCACGCCTGGCTGCTTGGGACGTGCCAAAGGCTGGAGCGATACGCCAGGTCTTTCCAAACACTGAAAGAAGCTGAGGGAAATGACAGCGCCGGCGTGCGACTTCTTGCCCTGTCCACAGATGTCTCATGTAGATTCTGATATGGAGGGCTTCTGGCTTGACGTTTCGAACAGCCATCGTATAAACAATACTGTTGCTTAGCCCATCTCCTGCCAGACCTGATCTACGAAGCTGTGTACTCGGCTGTCAAGAAGCTGACCGCCCTCGTGTATCAGTCACTTAACGCTAACCCTGACATAATTAGACATCCTTTGGCAACGGGACAAATTAAAGCCACACTTTGGAAAGCAAAGTAAATGCTTCTACGGACAAACAAAAAGTCCTATTTTTGACTGGTCGCCTCACTATTAAAGGGTGACACCCTTCCAAGCCCTCTTACTTCTCTTCATCACACATCAGAAGATCCTTATCCCTAGGCAGAACACACTTTCGAAGCAGGCAGGCTCCTGTTATCGAACATTTACCAATACAGTAAGTCACGCGAACTTTGCCAGTTATCGACAATTCTGACGTGCGGATTTGAGCAGACTCAGCACCTCCAACAACATAAGTGACTCAGAATTACAAACCGTAGCATTTACCTTGAAATACCAAGATGACCGGCATTCTCAAAGTAGTTGTCGGTACCGCAGAATTCGCTCTTAGTGTCTCGCAGATCTACAAAGTAGAAGGTAATCTCTTCCAAATCAAGCTAGAGGACGGTACTTACACAAGGGAAACACGAAAATTATGGGTCGATCGTCATCCCGAATGCTTTCCCTTCGTGCAAGAATACCTATCTGGACGTGATGTTTTTCCGATCAGCGAAGAAACAGCAAGATTCTACAACCTACCACTTGAACTCTTGGTGCAATATCTCAAAGAGGATGCCGACTATTATAGATTACCAGACTTGGCCGTCCAAGCAAAGATCGAATTGCTCAGAATCGCGCAAGTGAAAGCAGCAAGTATGCCTTCTGCCACAACAGATTCCATACTATTCAAGCTTGATCTCGAGAGAATGCAATACAGGCTCGAGAAAAAAAAGTTGGAGTTCAATCTGAGCGTGAAGAAACTTGAGATAGGCGCTTCTAGTCGAAGATTGAAATCAGAAGAGCGAATGTCATCTCAGAAAGCTCAAGCTGAGCTTGAACGTGACACTGCTATACTCAAGCTCATTACTGAGCAGAAAAGTAGTTTTTGGAGTCGCTTCAGATCATCTGGCGCCAAGAACTGCCTCCATGTTTCGTTGGGGTGCTGTCATACTGGCTGCCACGAACCACGAAGAGGCGCAGACGCAAGGAATGCGCCTACAGTACTGAAAGCAACCCTTGCTCCTGAGCGAAAAGAATACGCAGGCCCTTTCAGCGAACCGCGCACTCAATCAGCAGAACACACAGCTGGCAAGCCAAAAGACGGCTCACATAGCTCCGGTCCATTGGCAGGTGCTTCTGTGAATGAAGCGGACGACGAAAGCATCACATGGACCGAAAGTGTACACATGTTGGGAGGGCTCAGCCCTTCTTTCCGTAGCCATCAGGCGGCAAAATTCGGAGAACATAGACCAGGCAGTGTAATGGGGAAGGCCAAACATGATAAGCACGCCTTATTTGCTGATTCAGAGCATGTAGATGCGCATCTTCCACGCATTGAAGAAGCCATCGGGCGCGATCCTCCGAAAAATCAGCGCGAAGGTCCGCAAGAGAGGGTCAGCATCAGTGCAAGAGCCCCGGGTGTCGGACGAACAGCAGACAATGCCGGATCATCCAAGACGGAGGATGGACACCTTTGTAACGAATCACGCTTCCAAGGTTTCCCCATGGAAGGCACAGCAGAAAATAGTGTCACAGTGTCACAGGCTCGACAGCCCCATGCAGCTCACAGCGAATCTTACAGTCCAGAAAGCGAAGGCAGGCTTTCACCCTCGTCCGAAGCTCGACAACCTCTTACAGCAGAACAGAAAGGAAAGTACTGTGCTGCCAGACCGAACGACGCTGAGAGCTTTAGATCGGGCAAGAATATGCATGAAGACAGTGTTATAGCTGAAGGTATCAATGCTAGCCTTGAGCAGAATTCACGGAATGCTCCTCTGGACTCCAATGGTGCGCAATGCTGCTCGACGCTGCTGAGCACCAGCGGTCGGGCCCTTGAGTATGCTGACTTCATTGTCTTTGCAGGCGCTGGTCCAAGCCGAGTCAGGAGCAAATCAGACCATTCAACTAATTTTTCAGAAGTACAATCCAGCAACAGAGCTGAGAGAGCTATTGAAGAGGCAAGTCAACAGATCATAGAACCAAGAGCTGTGAAGGAAAGAGCCTTGGTGCTTTTATCAAAAATCCGTCAAAATCAGGAATTACCAGAAAAGCACGATAGACAGCAACAGCACGACCCACATGACTACAGTCAGTCTCAACATCAACGTCAGCAACACGACAAATACCGGCCTCGGCAAGGAAATCAAGGTGAGCGACGTTCGGAGCTTGAAGAAGTTGCAATAGCCATCCTCAACGCTGCTCAACGGAAGTGGCCAGACACTGCAGAAAAAATGGACGATTTTATTGAGGATATTGCAGCTTATCTGCAACGTGTTTTGGAACGTCGCTACAGCGACTATACCCTTAATCTTCTCGATGAATTATTGGAGACTCTTTATCGCTTTCCGCCAATCTAGGTGTCGCCATCTTGCGCAGCTCATACAGTATACATGTTAGCTGTTATCTATCTTCAAACATAGGCATGCTTCTTGCGCAGTGCAGAATCTTCTCCAAGCCTACTTTTCTTGCCACTTTCTCGACGCGTCTTTTGAACAGCGACCAACTGCGCCACCGACGAGACTGCTATTGAATGGAGTGAGTGCTTTGAAGGACAGACGAGCCGAGTTGGCTAAGTACTGGTACTTCTCGCACCCAGCCATGAGAGCGACTTCCTCCACGCAACCCTGTCTACCGCCGACCTCGCCATGAGCACGACCTCAGCTGAGATCGCACTTCTCTCAAAAGACATGGCATCGACAACTGGAAACCCACAGCCCTTCGTACATGTAGACAGCTACCTCTTCAGTGACGAAGACGACGTCTCGGAGACCCACATAGCTCAAAAGGTCTCTGCAGGAGAGCAAGATGTCGTGCCAGACTCTTCAGACGAAGCCTCGACTGGACCCGCTCTCGAAATGGATCTGGACGAAGGAGAGCGCTCAGATGCTACTGCGTCCTTATTTGGACCAGCAGCGCACAATGACAACGCCTACGCTCACCTGGAAGCAAGTTCTGGCACTCGACAAGGTGTGTTTACACGCTCTAAACAGAGGGTGATCGAGATTGAAGAAAGCTGACTTTTGGCGGCCTACACTGCATTCTGCAGCTTTCAAAGCGTCTCATGTGGATTATGAGTCCGTTCCCATGACTATTGATCCCCGTCACCTCGCAGTACAGCCCAATTCTTTCGTCGTCAACAAAACTCCCCAGGCACGTGACTCTGATCTGCGTACTTCGCAAGCGATTACTAGTGTTGCTACCACCGAGGTTGTCCCATCTGAACGCGAAGACACGGTATCAGAGAAAACAGTGTCTCCCGTCGATAGACCAGGCATGCTCGGGAAAGCATTCTTACAAGGCCTACGCACGGAAAGTGCAGCCGAGGGCGTAAAAAGCAGGCACAGACCCAAGGCGAAGCCGCTTGTGCTTGCTAGCAAAGAGGTCAGAGAAGCTGTAAGAGGACAAAGTCCACCGCGATCCCATTCAAAGAAGTCTGCCAGCAAAGTAGGCAAGGCAAGCACTTCCCAATTGCCCGATGACGAGGAGACGGAGGACGATGACGAACTCAGGTTGAAGGCCAAAGGCAGTCACAGTTCTCACACTACTGTGCAAGGCGGGTCGAAGAGTGCCAGCCTAGCCGAGGAAACTCGAGTGAACCCTGCGCGAGTCATTGAAATCGACATCGATAGTGACGGCGACGATGATGAACCCATCCAGAAGCCTGTCAAATCCAAAACGTCTGCCTCGAAGAATGTCTCAAAAGGCAAAGGGAAAGATGTTTCGGACTCGGACTTGTCGGATGGTTCTGTCGATAAAGAGAGAGAAATACTGCGTGCAAGACAAGAAGCGGACATGATAATGGCGAAGGAGTCGGAAGAAGATTCGGATTACGACGGCAAAGGAGCAGCCACAGACAAGTGGGGTAAAAAAGGTAAAAAGAGGAAGGAGACTCGCAGACCAAGCAAAGCTGCTTCTGAAGAACCTACATCGAAGAAAGTAAGTCGTACAAAAACAGCTAAGGGTCAGCCATCAGCCGTCTACCCGAACTCGAGGAAAGGCAAATCCAGAGCATCCAGAAGCAACAACGATAAATCAGAGAGTGATGAACCAGTCCAGGTTGGCACAGTTCGCAAAACGTCGAAAAAAAGCAAACAGACCAAAGGCAAAGAAAGCAAATCGCGTTCTGATAAAGGCCCAGAACCTCGGTCAAAAGAATTTCTAGATGATGAGGATATGGTAGATGATGAAGTCACCACGTCATGGAGCAAATCACACGAGCCTGCAGTAGGGAATCCCAAGGAGGTATCTCGAAGCAATGCCTTGAGTGAAGCGTCCGAAGCCATCACCGAGCCCTTGCCACCTTCGAGCGACGCACCTATCAGTGCACGTGCGAAACCTTCCAAAACATATGGCAAGAATGCGAAGAAGAGTGTGGCGCGCGTGGAAGATAGCGAAGAAGACGATACCCCGCAAGAATCCGAAAGCGCGGTTCCCGCACTCAAAATAAAAACAACTGCGGCAAGTAGGGAAAAGTCAGCCAGCCTTAAGATAGAGGAGGAGAAACAGAGAAGTCGCAGCGAATCTCAAACCGCTTCAATAAGCCGCTCGAAACGCTCAAACTCTCCACCATTCGCCGTCGTTATTGAGAACAACGCTAAGAAGACCAGACCTCCACCTTCCAAAGGGAACGCAGGGGCGACAGTTAGCAAAAGAGCGGAGGCAGATCATACGTCTACTACAGCTGTTAGTAAATCAGAAGAGGGCTCTTCGAAGGCTGCTGCGAATGCACAGACCTCGTCAAAGAGAAACGCAGCGACTGCTCGGATTGCAGACAGTGAAGAGGATGAAAGCGAAGAGGAGACTGAAGCGCAGAAAACGAAGATCGTACAGAGTCAGCAATCCAGCGAAGAAGAAGACAATGAAGGAAAACCTGCCAAGAAGAATGAGGAGATCATCATCAAGACTGATCCTCCTAAGAATGTTTTGCAAAGCAAAGACGGGAATATCGTCTTGCCAGTGGTGCAGGCAGTAAAGGAGACGAAGACAAGCGCAGTCACTACGCCAGCTCGTCTATTCAAGGCGAAAAGTGGACTCGCTGACACGAAGCCTATAATTCTGAGTACTGGAAAACGTAAGTCACCAGATGGTCTACTTCCTCTACTTCGCTAAGTTGCTGAAAAATGCGATCAAATCCAGGTTTCCATGATATGGTTGTCGCTAAGGGCGGAGGACAGGGCATTCGACCTCAAGGCTTGAGTAAACGAACAGCCGTGCCTACTTTACTCTCCTTTAGAGGTGTACCACCGCCGAAAAAGAAGCCGCTTCCGCCAGGTAAGGCTGAAAGGGTTACTAGCGGTTAACAGAATGCTTCATTACTAACGCGCCTTCACCATTTCTGTCGTACAGCTCCTGTTAAGAAGAAGAAGAAGGGTGAAGAGGTCTATTCCGATGATGACCTAGAGGAAATGAATGACCAGCCTGAAGGTAAATTTGCTGACCGATTATAATTGAAACAAGAGCTGACACGATGATTGTCGGATATAGAGTGGTGGGAGAGAGACGATTTCTACGCTTGGGAGCAGCGCAAGAGGAAGCGGGCCAAGGCCAAAGGCGAAATCGACTCTGATGACGAGCGAGAATTGACTGAAAAGCAAAAGAAGATGAAAAAGGAGACGTCGCCTGTCCTACCAGGAGGTGAGACGGGAGAAGTGGAGCATTTCAGTGATTAGAGACAAACACTCAAGCGGGGTTACAAAGAAGCTTGCATCAATGTTAAAAGTATCAGTGCAAATGTCGATGTATCAGTAGGCTCTCTTTTCGCTTTCCCTTGCAGTCTAATTCACTGCAAGTTTGTTTTGCTTTGCAATACTCTGCGCCTCGTCCTCTGCGCATCTATGATTGCAAAGTACAAGAAGACTATCCACTGGGATCGTACTTGCTAAACGCTTTCACAAAGAGCTTCTTGTCTTCCCCTTCTTCTTCATCGGCCTTTGCACAGGTTTTCCAATCGGCTCGTGCAGGTCGGTCAAGTAGCTGTGCTATCGTAGTGCGCCCGAATTGTAGATTGAATCTATCGCCAGGCCGAATGACATGCACCATCTTTGTACCGTCCGGTAGGTCCAGACGGAAGTAGTTGCCACTTTGAAGCGCACGAGAGACCTGACTTGGATCGGTTGTAAAGTCGTAGTTGGCTTTTGCACCTTCCTCTTCGAAAGCTTGCTGCGCACGCTCGGCGGCAGCTGGGGGTAAAGGACAAACCTGCGATATTTGCTGCAACGTGAGCAAAATATTCTAAGCCCAAAAATATAGACAAGCACGCACCTGTATGTGTGCATGAGCACTTTTGGCACCTGCCGTCCGGCTAATCTCCCAAGAAATCATCTTCGCACCATATTCCTCGTAGCAGGTGCGGAGCGCTCGCTTGTATGCATCTATCTCAGCATGTAGAGGCCCAGCCATTTCTTCAGGCACAGATGAGAGCGTTGGGTAGTGAGCGATCTGTTGAGATGGCCTAGTCAGTATGAGTTCACCAGCCACGAGCGGCTTGTGATGAAGAAGAACTTACAGGGATGATGAGGACGTGACCTCCACCTGGCACAAGACTCTGTGGGTCCGATGTATCGAGGAGTTGCCCCTTTGGTAATGTGAGATATGTTTCGGCGCCAATTGACGCTATGAGATGTTTTGTGACTTTGGGATTCGACAAACAGAACCAACATTCATCCGCTATGTAAAGTGATCCCGTCAGCAGCTGAACATAGTGATGATGTGGAGTAAGACTTACGAGCAATCTCCTTCGGAGGCCCCCCTGCTCGCGATTTGCTCTCCGCGCCCTGTTGCCCTGAAAGCGGACAATCCTGAATCCAATGCCCAGAAACGTTCTGGAAGGCACCTGCATGTCAGCATACACTTTGGATTCTAAGTAGGATATACAAGACCAAGGTCGCACTCACACATAGTCGGCAAACATAAGTTTCTGGCGGAGGAGCGCCATTCGCACCCTTCTTCGGTGCTCCGGGTTGATCAACCTTCTCCGGGCAGTCTTGGACGAAATGACCAGGCACGTTACAAATTTTGCATTTATAGCCTTGAGGGGGCTCGCCATTCCGCCTTTTCCTACTATCCGAAGAAGATCTATCGGTCCCAGCGAATATGTAGCTATTGCCGCCGCCATCGTCAAAGTCGTCCTCCGGTAATGAACGCTTGTTTGGTCCTTTTGATCCTGAAGGTCCTCCTTGTTGTAGCTGGAACGGACATGGAGTAACGTTCGCTGGAAGATCGACTGTTGTGGTTGAAGATGAAGGTGCCACACTGAAAGCATAGAACTGCCTTTGCTTTGATGGATTGTTGAACTGGCCCAGCGAGATGAAGCGGGTGGCGCTCTGGCTCGATGGCGCATCTTCGGCGTATGTATGTGTGGCAGGGTATACAAAAGGCTCTCGTTCCCAAAAGACGTTCTTGTCGCCTACAAATGCGTATTTCGGTTTCGCTTTCGCGAATATCTTGTGCATTGCGGGAATGCCCCAAGTTGCCGAGTTGCTAGATTCATCCTTTTCACTGCCATTCGCAACAGTTTGCGGAATTGGCTTCTCTGAGAAGCGAGTAACTTGACTCGGCCAGGTATGTGTGAGGAGTATGTCGGTATTCAGAAGGGATGGGTTGGAGACGAAGGCTTCAAGTGAGGCGGAGGTGAAGGTTGGTGATGTGGAAAGCACTGAAGATGAGGTGAAAGAGTCTAGATCAAATGCTCCACCGAAAGCAGCTATTTTGAGGCCTGATGAAAGTGTAAGGACGGTTTGCTTGCCTGAACGGTGAGAAGGCAGAAATCGGTTCAGTATAAGGGTGATGAGAAAGCTTGTCTCGTGACAGAGGAAGAAGGAGAGATGTAAAGTGCATGGCCTCATATTAGATCAAGATTATTTTGTAAGCAGTGAGCAAGCGTCTAAAGGTTTCCTGCGGTGTCGGTCCAGGCAACAACGGTTGCTGCTTTGTAGCTGCCATCCAGAAGTCTGCTCGGCGCGGACATGGCATTCCACCTGAAGCCGCCCTGCCTTTCTGAAGGGCATGGAAGCTCTCATATCAAGTGTAAAGAACTTTGACGAATGCTACCGAAGTAGCATTCGCCGCAGTCATCCTTGGAAGTATCATAGGCCATGCAGCTTGGAAGGGCATGGAGGAAGGTTCCTGCATAGCAACAGCACGACACATGGGGAGAGACCTACCCAAGAAGAACAGGTTCTCGCATATTTCGCCATGGCTTGCTTCTGTCTTTGCGGCTATTCGCTTTGGCAAGGCTCTGCTGCCCAGCATGCAATATGTAGAGCACGGCACGGCCAAGCTTCCGTCTAGCAGAGCAGCGACATCTTCATCCGTATCGTCTTCGTCTGCTGGGAACATGTCGCCGAGGCAGATGACACAGCTGAAAGGCCCATGTTTGCTGTTGATGCCAGTAATCTTGGTGAGGAGAGCTTTGACAGAGCCTGGCGCGCCGCTGGCGTTTGACCCGAAGACCAGGCTGGATAGCAGGACAGGCAAGCAAGGTCAGCAGTGCACGCTCCCAGCGTACGCTGCCATACTCACACCTTGTCCTTTGGTGCTGCAGCTGCCATTTGGGTTGTTCGTGCAGAGAAGAGGCAGCATCACAACTTGCGCCTGCGAGTTCGCAAAAAGTGGAGCTGCGATTCGGGCAAGGAAAGAGGCTTCCTATTCGACTGGGACATCTTCGAGGACCTTGCAGGGTGAGATGGGGTGGTCTTGGAGGCAGCCGAAGCGTCGCTGGGCCAGCTCTGCCTTTGCAGCTGGAAGAGAGCCATCCGATCATGCTGGTCAAGAGCCCACCTTGTCTGGAGGACAATACACGACAGCAGCAGGGCGAGCAGGCCTTCCAAGATGTCTGGATCAGCCTCACGATGACCACCGCCGACCGGCTCAGCAAGAGTAGCCAGCCCCGGCCCGTCAATCCCACGGTGCCACTGCAGAGAAGCCACTTCTGAACGACGCGCATGACCGCGATAGACAAAGCACATCAGGAAGCCAGTCAAGAGCTCGTGACAGTCTGAGCATGGCATCCGAGGCAAGCTCTGATCCTCGAGCCACTCCTGGTCGGGGAAGCCCCGCTCGACGTGTCATTGTATCTCTCGAGTTCCTGCCAGGAAACACTTCCATTCAAACACCCATCACCAACGAGTTCTCCTCGCATCTTCCCTTGACCGACCTGCAATGGAAGAGCTCTTCTCGTTCCACAACGCGAACAATCGAATCGCTCAACCTCGACTTTCGCTCGTTTCGAGAGACCACGAAAGATGCACCTCCGCAGCAGATACCTATCAATCTGCTAGAAAGACCGTACCTCCATCTCTTGTTCGTAGCAAGCGATGATAACGAGAATTACAGGGTCACTCTGCGACCTCAAATTAGAGAATGGCTGAATGCTGTCCAAAAAAAGAAGTTGCAAGAATGGCTTATAATCCATGTCACGTCACAAAAGACAGGACCATCAAAGTTCTATCAGCGTAAAGGATCAGTCTTTGATAAAATCAGAGCCGACTTTAATATTGGGAAAAGAGGCAGGTCAGTTCAGACATCGTTTCGTTGCTTACAGTCTACAGAGCGTTGATGTCTCGTTTCATACAATGTAGGGTTCTGCAACTACCGGTACCGGGTTCTCAAGCGGATGATACAGTAACAGACTATGCTACTATCTGGAAGGATTTTCTTCTCAAGACAAAAGAGAGCATTATACTGTCGTTTGATGGCACCTTTACTACCTACGAGGAGGACGTTCGGAAAGTTGACTCGCAGCGCCAGATGCCAGGCTGGAATTTCTGTACTTTTTTCATCCAAAAGGTATGTTCGACACGCTCGAATCTGACACATGTTTAGATGCTGATCACTGCTCGAATGTCTGATTATAGGAAGGGCTGGCCCATTCATTTGAAGCCATGAACCTGCTTGAGGACGCTTTGATACAATATGATGAATTGGAAGCGTCATACTACCTCGGCGCGAAAGATCAGACTCTACCCTGGTTCTCTCGCATAGGTGGCAATTTCGATAAGGATGATAGCTTATCAATCCTGTCCAGTCAAGACAAGCCATACCGCGATCTCATTGTTCAGAACGACATTTCAGTATTCGATTTCCGGATATACCTCTTTTCCAGACAAGCTTCACTCGTTTCTGGTTTAGGAAGGGTGGTTGATTTGGCCAAAAGGGCCAAAGTCTTCATATATAACATGGCTAAATTGCTTCGTAGCCATCAAGTGCGTCCATCGTTTACCGAGAGCAAACTGCAAAAGCTGACAAGTCTATCTTCGTAACCAGGGCGTGCTCAAGAAATACTTCATCGAGTCCTGGATCTTCACAGCAAGTTTGCAAGTAGTCGATAGATGCAATCAACTCTTGAACACTCTCAAGATGAATGCCGCAGCTATACCCGATTTCCTGCCTATATTAGCGGAGCTAACAGAGCTCGCGACTCGTCAAGTCGAGAAACTTGGAATGGTATTCGGTTATCTTCCTCGTACGCACCCTTTCCTCATGAGCTCACAGTCTCTGCCAGTCGATGAGTTGGACGAAGGAGTTCATAGTAATGGCGAAGACGCCCTCGACACGCCGAGCCAGTTTCAGAGCAGCAACCCGGACCTTGAAAACAGTTTCAAGGACGAGGCGGCCTTCGATGCTCTCTATCGCTCTATGCTGGACCGTGTGCACGAAGCTTGGAGCGGCAGTTTGCGCACGCGTAGTGCAAACAAGGTCAAAGGCACTCTTGCAGCTTTGGAACAGTATGTACAGCGAGCATGCGTGTGCGCGGGAGAAACTGCTCACGCTGTACTTTGTTTTGAATAGAGCGCGGTCACATACTAAACGTGCCTTAGACATCTACGCTTCTCTCATCAAGGATTTCAACCGAACTCAATGGACAGCAGTAGAGGCGCAGCTTCTTCGACAGACACTTGTCTTGAGAGAAGGAGCAACAGACGCAAACGGTCAGACTGAAAAGCTGCTATCAGTATTAGCGTTGATTCGAAACGGGCTATCGACTGGCTCGCTAAGATGGACGCTCCAGACGAGGCAGACCGACGGCTCTGAACTGGCTACCTCCTTGTTGGTGGAAGCTCGAAGGCTCAGTGAACAACTTGAGAAAGGTCTGTTACTGTATGAACGTGTGCTTAAATCCAGACTAACATCTACTTTAGACTTCGCAGTCGTCGACGTACCTGCGTTCACCGTCACGCTCGCATCTTCTTGTGGTCGTCATCTCGAGCAAGAAGACGGCTTGAGCATACAGGTTGCGATAACGAGCCATCTCCCATGCGTGCGTGGGAGCCTATCTATCTGCACAGCAGCGGATATGGAACTGAATTCCGGAACTTCTTAACGCAGGTAATCGATGTAGACGAGGTTCGGCTGAAGCTTCTTAGCATGGCCGAAGAGCCACTGTGGCTCAAATCCGGGCCCGTACGACTCCGTCCAGGCACGAATGAAGTTATTGTGTCTGCGATGGTAAGTGAACGTCGCTTTCAATCATGAATCACAACTAACGGACTTACTCCCATCCACCGATAGGTCTCTCTAGTTGGTGTATACGCATTGGAGACATCACAGATACGAGCCTCTCGAATAGTCTTTCAAAATGCGCATCGAGATGCCATGCATTCGTTTCACGCTCAAACACACTCGCGCATCGCTCTCGCGAGTACCAAGCAGCCCATAGTGAACTTCCCGCAAGATCCTTTTGCCGTCGATATTACTGCGCATGAAGTTCTTGAAAGTAAGCAGAGACCATGTTTATCACAGGCAGCGGAAGGCGATGACTAAAAACGAGCATCTTCTCAGCGTCTCTTGACAAACCTCGACAATTTGTCCTTACCGTACACTCAGGACGTGGTACTCTGAGCAAAGCAACACTTCACTTTCCTGGCTCGTCAGACAAGATACAGCTGTTGTATGAGACAGTACAGCTTGTTCATGGCCAGACTATGGTGGATGCCGATCCGGATAAGCGATCCGTAAGCCTATCTTCCATCAGCGGCAAGGAAGACATTCAAGTATCAATAGCATATTATGCATTGTCAGGAGCTCAACATATCTTTGTGAGTGAAGACTTTGGCATATGCACAAGTCCCTACGCTGATTTCTGGATCACTTCCCAGATACCTGTCACTATGGAATACCACACGACGGAAGGATCGGAGAAGAGAAGGCTGTTAAAAACATGCATTAAGTTGAGAACCGCGCTCCCTTTGGATGTCACTGTGCATGACTATAGGCGGAAAGACTTGTTAGTGCACTTGTTTCCCTGCAGTCAATTGTCCCTAACCTTGAAATTCCGTCAGCCTTTTGTCCAAGTTTACAGTCTCAACACAGCAGCGTCTACCTCTTCGCGTAAAAGACGCGTTGCTGGAAGGTACGGCGCAATTTAAGATTATACCTGCCTGCAAGAAGCGCAACAGGTCTGTGATCATCAAAAGTGATCAATCTGGTTCATTTCCATTTCGCCTCGAAAGACAAGACGGGGTATTGTCAACCGAATTGGAAGGCGATCACATGAAAATGAGCATAAAGTTCCTGTATCGAACGGTAGAGGCCGATCTCATTGCTATCTTGAACCCTCATTTAATATCAGCACTCAAAAAACACAAGACAAATCCATCTCGCCGGCTAGTAGAAGCGATCTCTTCTCTACTGCTTGCAGATAATTTTCTCGTCAACCACTTCAATAAGCTACATATCCTCGATCTTCCCGGTCTTGGGGATGTGAGGCTCTCAACCCATGAAGAACCTGCAAGGATAAGCAAATATAAAGATAGCTTGCGTAGCTACTGGACTACAGATGACGAGTGGGATCGGATATGTTCAGCTATTGGAGAAGCATATCAAGTGAGTTCAAAGCAGATCAGCGCCAAAATTAACCAGGAACAAGTCTCTGACCCGTTCATTACACTTTACCTTTCAGACTCCCGTTCCTACGAGCTTATTAAGGAATGAGCCATGGTACTCAGTAACAATACCTTTCGAAGTGCCTACAACAGCGATCTTCACTCGCGTCTCGTTAGGCATACCATCATTCACCCACTTACCGATCCGGATTGGCGAGCATATTCCCTGCACACTGCATATAGATTCGACTTTCGACTGGGGTAGTCTCGCCGATCGGCATTTCTTCAGTACGCTGTTCCATGATCTTTCCAAGGAAGAGAACACATCAAATGATCGTGAAAGAGGTCAAGAGATGCTGTACGAGATTAAATTCAATCAAAATGATTGGGCCGTAGTCGGGAGAATTAATGGGTCATATACGATTTCAGCAATGTCTGGAGCTCGCCTTGAACATCCAGTAGAGCTTGTACCGCTCAGACAAGGAAATCTGTTTGTACCCTCTGTGATGATTCTTCCCCTTCCCATGCCTCAGGAGGAAGGCCAGCCCGCTCGTGCTCAAGAATTCCAGGATAATCTGCCTTCTTCAGAGATGTATCAAGATGATATAGCTACTTTTATCGAGATTGTAGGTGAGGGATCTGATACGGAGGATTTCAAGCATGATAGTATCACCTCTAATGAAGTTACATACCCTTCTGTGGACGTGCAATAGCATATCAATCTCCGCAATGAAACTGTTTCGTCAGGCCCTCTGTAGCATACGATTAGAAACATTAGGCGGCAGTATATGAGATGTAATATTCATGCAAGCCCTTTCAATAGAGGGAAGTAAGACTTTCTGCAATACTGAAGGCAACTTAAGTCTAGTCGAGCATTCGACTTGTTTCAACTTCGTTTCGATGCGCTCTTTCAGAAGCCACTTGACTGTACAAAGATCCTACAGGGAAATTGACAGGTGTGATGGTGTCGTATTTGGACATTCTGGAGCATACATTTTGGGAACAGAGACTCCACTGATGCGACTAGGCTTTACTCGGGCATGCCCTTGAAGGCCTTGGAAGCCTCCTGAGTAACGCAAGGGAGTTTGTCCTGCGAGAACGAGCAGATACAGCATAAGTACCTTTATCGTAAATACCACTGAAAGATGACCAAGTACATACCTGAGTGTAGATGTCAATAGCAGGGGTGGGGATCTGCTTCTTCAAGCTGGCATCGAGGATACCGCCCTTGATGGCAATGATGTCCTTGGCAGCGTCGGGAGCGTGGGCTGGTCAGAGAGAGCTAGTTAGTTTGATTTGGAAGGCTTAATAGACCCAATGCTCACCCATGGGACTGCCACAACTGTAGATAGAACAGAGCAAGGGTCAGCGAGGAGATGACGGAAAGTAGGCGCGTAAATAGACCCACGTTCCGCAGAAGATGCGGTGGACATCTTTGCCAGAGTCACCAGCTTTGGCGTAGTCCTGATGAGGAAGGAACAGGTTGTGGGAAGAGGTCGTCAGCAATGTAACATTGGTTCCTTGGGCGAAATGGAAGCCTGCGCACCTTTACGTCGCCGGTGATCTTTACCTTGTCGCGCGGGGCGACGAGGACGAGGGAGAAGGCAGAGCCAGTCTGGCGCTGGCAGGCGCTGTGAGGAGCAATGGTGAATGTCAGCTGAAGTGCACTCCAGTCTGCCTAGCCGGGCCGGCTCATCACGCACTCGCAGTGGCTGCAATGATACCGTAGGTGAGGTGGAGACGGATTGGAAGGCGGACAGTCAGCTCAGCTCATCAAAGGCAATGAAGTGAGAGAACACAACGCCTCACTCGAAGCCAACGGTGGCATCCTTGAGGTCAATGTCGGCAGTGAGCTTGGTTGCTCCGCAGAGGCAGTGGCCTGCATCATGCATACGAGGTCAGTCGTATCGTTGCGAGTAATCACACCATCAACACAGGCTCACCGGTGATTGTCATTGTGCGAGGTGTGGAGTGCAGTGAAGTGCAATGGAGATGTCGTGTGCAACGGAGAGTCAAGAGGCAACCTGCACTGCTGTCGACGTCCTCGTGGATCTATTCTCTCCTTCTCCCTCCAGCTGCCTCGCTTAGAGTCGATGATCGATGACAGCAAACGCCGACAAGGCCACGCATGCCAGACAGCACTGGACAGGCACAGAGACGGCTGCAAGTCGCCTACGGTACCGGTGGTCTGGTGTAGACGCCTGCAGTGGAATATTATCACTGGTTAATGCCATGTCGCTGACTGGCAATTGGTCGTCGCAAAACGATATGTCCTTCCGTCACCTCGGCCAGCTTCGATACTGCCGCAACGTGCGACTTGCTTCGGTTGAGCCAGCTAAATTACAGACAGCAGGGCGGTACGCTGGACATGGATGAGAGATACTGCTATGAAGAGTGCAGCTGCTCAAATGGTAGCAACACTGGAGGTTGATCGAGCTGGTGGCCATTGGGTGAAGAGCTCTGACAAGCCCCAGGCGAGAGCTGGAGTTTCGATGTACAGATTGAACACGTCGTAGCAGGTCTAAGCACCTTGTGGGGGCTGCTGGAATGCTAAAAATCGTCCGTTTCGAGCAGTACAGCTGACGCTGTAAGTTGGACCTTGTAGGCGGGGCGAAGAAACTTGAGTGGATCAAACTAGTTATATTGCATGTACAGTGAGAGTAGTCGCTAATCCAGCTGTCTCCTTGCATTTTTAGAACTCCGCAACATATATAAACTTGACAATCGCTTATAAAGTTCAAGGCTTCAGCCGTTTGCTGCCTCAGAGCATCCGCCGCACGGCAGCTTATCACCGGCTTCACGGTGAGTATAGCCAAGCGAGGCGGCTCACGGTCAGTCAATGTTCGTAACGAAATCACCAGAGCCTTGCTCTGCTACCAAAATACTGGACTAAAATAAGCCGCGGCCTGGTCGGGTACAGGTCCAGGGCCAGGACGAGCTTTTTCACCACGTGCAAGGTCCCACACACAGGCATATGGGCTATCGCCGTCTGCAAGATGAAATGTAGACAAAGCAAGCTGCGCGCACGCATGGTGCACCTCGCTGGCCTGCAAAGGAAGCCTGTCGGTGTGCGCGCAGCTTTTTCGTATCACTTCTCGTGCAAACGGTGACAGTCTGCGTATATATTTTGCTGGACTTAAGGAAGCTATGGCGAGACTCAGAGGCGGATAATCCACGCACAAGCGGTCTATCTTATCAGTCTAGGTCTACGCAAGCTCCAGTGCTGTTGGCGTACTCGCTGAAGGCTACTAAATAGGTTGCCACCGCAGAAAACGTTTTCAATCACTTCCTGGATCGTCTAATGGTCAAGATACCGCTCTCTCATTGAAAGTGGTCAGCGGTGATCGGGGTTCGATTCCCCGTCCGGGAGTTTACCTTTTGTTGCGATGTCTGGCGTTGTTTTTGCGTTCTCTGGAAGTTTTTCCCATTTTTTTTTCTAGAAACTGGTGGCAAACTTTTTGCCTACCACCGCAATTGCTTCTTCTTCCTCGCAAGCAAGCAGCTCACTGATCATGCTAAAAGCATTCTGAGATTGAGAGCTACAATCCAGTATTTCTTGCTTCATTGTTTCGGTTGTATACTTGCACTCCAAGCCGATCTAGCAACTCTACACAAATTTATCCGTCTTCAACAGCCATTTACAATACAACGACAATGGGGAGCAGCTAGTTATCATTATTATCTCAATCTCCAAAAGTTGCTGTCTCTTCATTTACTGGTAGGCCTTCGGGCAAATCTGGCTCTTCTGGAGTAGGTAAGACTTGAGAGGTAGCTGGCTCTTCATCATAGCGAATAAATACCTTCAGTCTGTTGTAGAAAGGGAGCTTGCTGTGCTCTTGAGATGCCTCAAGTGCCTCCACCGCTTCATCTGGTCTCCGCACGAAGGTAGACTGGGCGGGGAAGTAAAGCGTAAGGCTGGACATGAACCAAAAGTTTCCAAAGGGGGGAAATGCCTTGTGCACATAATAACGATCTCGGAGCCTTTTGATCTGGTTGATTATTTCAGTGGTCCAAAGCAGTCCTTGTTCTTCGTTCATCCGCCAAACCCTCCCTCCTTTACGATTGCTATAGCTGTTCTTCAGGTGAATGTCCAATGATTCAAGATAAAACCAATGAGGTATGAGTGTCAAGTTGAGATGTTCCCTGTTGAATATAGAAGAATCACAGAAGACCAAGATTAATTTGGTGATGCAGGGTGCGTGCTCCCGAATTTCAAGAAGATTGGCCAGCCAGACTTTACTTAGCATTGTACCGCTTGTAATATGTAGTTCTAGAGTTTGAACGGACATGAGGGAACATAACTGCTTGTGTAAGCCTGACTCTCCCACAGCTGGAAATTCAAACGGTGCAATGGTGAGATGCTTTAGGCGGCAAAATGGGACCGTGTTTGAATTCCGACCGTATACGCGATGTTCACGCCAAGATTGGAGGCGCTCAGGGATCGTAAGTTGGTCAAATTCCTGCTGAAGTCGGTCAAATTCCTGCTTCTTTTGTGTGCAGATTCTGTGTAAGATACGCCTGATGCATGATATTGTGACCGAAATATGAGGCATCATGGGACCTACCACAGGTCGGCCTTCAGATTGTGACTTTCGATGCAAAGCTAATTCTACCATGCCTAAATTCTGGACTATGGGAACCGGCTCGCTGTCGGACGAGCTCAGAATAAGTTTCAGGTGTCGAACGTGAGTTAGAGAAAGCTTGCGTTGAGCTGACAAATATCATCGCAGAACGTAAGACAACCGTCAAACAGTCGGGAATGCTAGATGACTCACGATTCTGTACAACCGCTTCAGCTCCTGAAAAGACTTTGGCTTCGACTCTTTGGTAATGCACCCCGCGAAGAGTGAGGCATCGATACGCATATGGAAGCGCCAAGGCATACATGGTTTGACATGTCATCAAGACTACTAGCGCAGTGCGTATCTCCATGAATGGCAAAGCGCGTCGTAAAGCGAAGATCGCCGCCATCGCTTCCTTCACCGGTCGCTACTTGTTCGCAGATGGAGTTGATAGTTCCGTAAAAAGGTTCGAGCGTATTCTGCAGCGTGGTGGTACAGAGAAGAGGCTGAACAAGTGTATAGTTAGTCTCTATACAGTCAGATCCTGCTCAGAGCTTGCTCTGACAGTCGTGACACCCTCCACTTTGTGCAGTGCGTCTGTGCTGTCCGTCCAGTTGGTTGGGTTTGAAATGCCTGGCCTTCGATTTGCCTAAGCAACGCAGACATGTCTGTCATGTCCAACACTCGAACAGACAGAAATGTCAGGACTCGGACAGTCAAGTGTGCTATCTCGTGGACATACGCATCTTTCGGTGTTAGGAATCAAATCGCTTAAAGAAGGCCTGAGAATTGGGTCAGGGCGCGTTGAAGACAGATACAGGTATATAAACCTCTACGAGTTCGAATTCCAGTGAGGCGTTCAGTGAAGCACAAAGGGGCCACAGTGGTCTGGATTTGAGAAGCATATAGATGTGCAGTTTGTTAGGGTGAAGACAGAGAATCCGTCCTGTCTAAACCTGGGGCAGCTCTAAGACTGCAAAACGAGGTACATAAAGTCTTCGAATAACATAACGACAAGTGACGACATAAAGTCATATAAGGTACAACCGTGCTGTGAGAAGGAAAAACCCTCACAATATATATTCCTTTGTTACGCCTCTGACACCTGCGCAACCTCCACTTTTGAAGCTTGCTTGGAAGTTTTCCTGCTCTTGTTGCCAGATTTTGCGGTAACTGACACTGGCACAAAGGCTGCAGCAACCGGACTAAGTATGACCTTCTTCTTTGTCTTGCTGAAACCTCTAGCCTGCATTTGAACAGTAGCGCTACTGTTCTTCTCGGCGGATGAAGGCGGATTGGACAGGTTCGCGAATTATAGTTGACGAGGGCGTCGATGGCCTTGAATTGACAGGAGTAGAAGACAACGAGGTACCTCCGCCTCGACTGGATAAGCGCTGCTTGCCAGGATTGCTGCTCCTATTCACGGCACCGAGAGGCAGGCTGCCTTCGGCGACTGACACTTCAGGAGTACTTTCCTTCTGCTTCTCTTTCTCCAGAGATAGTGCATCAATGTTAGAGGTGAGCTGCTGGGTCATATTGGTCGCATCCATAGCTGACACGCTTGGTGAAAGCGCACTTGCTTTCGGCGAAGATGCTCCACTGGCAGTCGCGCTAGCAGGTGCAGACTCTGAATTGGCGCCGAATATGCGATTTCTCGCTTCGTGGTATGCGCGTTCCCTGTCTTTGAGTGACTTTTTCTGCAAGTCTCGAGCTGCTTGGCTGTTTGAGTTGGAAGAGCCTGGATTGTTGGTCGGGCGTTTCAGGATCTTCAGAGATGGGACAAATGCAGCTGGAGGCGGTGGCATAGATGTCGAGGAATTGGATTCATAGGCGTAAGGGTTGTACAGCGTGCCAGATGATCCAGCATGCACCGCAGATGGTCCAAGAGAGAGAGAGTTGTTGCTGTCGGACGAAGTCAATCAAGTCAGACGGATGTTTGCCTTCCAGAAGGCGGCCAAGGAAGCAGATTCACGACTCACGCAACTTGCCATAGCCTAGCATTACTCGAGGCTTCGTTTGATTGTACTACGCCTCGACCATAGTCTTCCTGCAAGCAAGCACAATCTCAGCATGAACTGCCGGCTGGACAGACAGACGCAGCCCATCTCGCTCACGCTCTCCCAGTCATCCCAGGGATCCACAGCGCTGGAAGCAGGCGGCATTGCACCATGGGCCTCTGTATGTGCGACACAGCCAGCAGCTAGGCGAGCATCGGCAGCGGTGGTGGTGGTCAAGTCAAAGTTGAAAGAGCGTGAAGGTCATGCAGGCATAGCAGCCGATCGCGCTCAAGCTTGCAATTGGATTCATTGTAGAATGATCCGGTCGCATGGTCCACCAAGTGCGCATGCTCTGCTGTCGTTTGGTGTGATATAAGCTGCCAGTCCCTGGGATACGCTGGAAGGACTTGTACGCATCTCGTGTGGCAAAGGTGCGCGCCGCCATCAGAGCTGGAGCTACGACGCTTCTTCGTCCTTGTCCACTGCCATCACATCGAAAGACCAGAAGCACAGGCTGCGTGCATGGAGCACTCGCATTCAGCAGCAAGACACGAGGCGTCCACACTGACTTTCCTTGTTCTCTGACTGATACGTCGCCTCCGTTCCCGAGGTCAAGCTAGATTCTGCATCCTTCATGCCAGAACTGCAATGTTATGCCACTCACTTGTCAGGAGACCGTGTGCTTGATAATGACCCTCTTCTAGAATGATGTCTACACCATAATCCGAGATTTCCCTTCTCTGGACAATTAGAAGTGATCCTCTGTGGATATCTATCCGTAGAAATATCCCTAAATGAGCTGTCGAACATGGCTAAGATTGGTACCCACCTTCCAGCCTGAATATGCCCGAAGTCCTTCCACCTTATGCCTTCCATTTGTCATAAAAGAGAGGCCATTTTCACAGTTCGCTGCTTGTCTTAGCAACTAATTATTCCTATAACTCTTCTAATTTCGTATACATAGGCAAGTCCATGGCCAATTCGACATGCCCTCCCTCGAAGCCATGTGCGTGATGCTTGTCATAGTCTGGAAGGATCTGCCATTGCTCCCACGTGGCTGGGTACAATGCTATGGCCGTAAAATCGAACCCCTCAGGCCAAAGGAAAGGGACGCGAACGATACCTTCTCTTAAGAGATACTATCTTCCGACATATGAAGTATGAGCATTCCAGAAGCTGTACAGTCGGAACCTCACCAAGTCAAAGGGAACAAAGGAGAACCTGGACGTATCGATTCATCGAGCATGAGCTTTGGACGGCTAAGCGGCTTGCAGCAGGATTCAGAGACTGAAGATATGTCTATCGAGGGCGCTTCATCTTATAATTTGAGAAGCCAATACCCAAATGCCCATGCATCGGCACGCAGAGCAGCCAAGGCAGTAATGTTAGCCAAGCGTGCTTCTCATACGCAGAGTGCGTAACCGTAGGATTGACCTCAGATCTCTTCGGCAATGAAGAAGCTATGGTGATGGTTATGCTCAGGTTGAAAGAGACGTGCAATAATGAAAGAAGCCACAAGGTTAGGTTTTCTCAAAGACCTTCAAGATGCCAAAATCCAGATGAGAAAGTTCGGAAAGGCATTCGTGCACCACAGAGGAATGTCTATGTCGAAGAGGGCAGATGAAGTCGCCGACACTGCGGAAGCTAAGGACCGTCTAAAAGGCGCCCACGTTGCTCGTGGAAAAAGTCTGCAGAATCGTATGCAATTCGCTTCAGATACTCGCTTTGCCTGGGCGCAACTGACCCTGCTTTCTACCCAGTCGCTTAAGTGGTGGTATCGTCGCTGTTGGAGCAAAATCATCCCCTGACCGCATCCAATGGACAGTCGACGTCATAGACAAATTGCGTCGTCAGATAGAAGCTGGTAAAACTGTCAATTTGCTTGCTTGTCCACGGATGTATCAACACGGCACATTAGAGCACGCCAAATGGTTTCGGGAAGGGGTCAAAGAAGGTGGATATGTAATCTACTCTGCTGTAGGAACGGAACAGCTCGCCACTCCCAAGACGGAGAAGGATAAAGAGTCCCGAGCAATCTTCCAGGACAAAGCAGGAGCCGGAGTCCGAATTACCAATCCATCAGAGATCACGCTACAACAAGCCTTGCAAAGGTTAGCGGAAGGACACGGCATGCTTACTCGAAAGTCTCACGTGAGGCTTTGTTCTTGCCCTCATTGTCAATCGCAGTGGCTAGTCTATGATACATATGGACACGCGGTACATACCTGCCTCGAGACGCGCGAGCATAGTCTTTCCCTGCTATATGAAGCACACATAGAGAATACGCAAGATCAAGCTCCAGGGGAAGACACGGCTGTTGCATTTGAAGCTTATCAAGAAGCTAATGTCACTCGCGCAAGCTATCTGGGCACTCTTCCTTGGGAGTTTGGAGAAAGTATAGTCGAGGATGGAGAATGTGACTTGGCCGGCAAAAAAACCAAAAGAAGCCGCCCCAGGCGAACCGTGACGACCAAAGATCCTCTTCATATACGGGCGCTCGACTTCCGCGGTCGAATCACAAAGCTGTGCTTCACACAGCTGCCATTCAGAACAGCAGGTCAGCTACTCGCCCACTCAACTGCTTCACCTCTCCTTAAGAACGGTACGCCCCTGCCGGTGAAAGGCATTCAATTCATCAAGCTATCTCTTCGTAGTGAATTTAGAGAATTATGCGGATGTCTTCGTAAGATCCGTACTTTGGAAAAGACAAGCGACGTATAGTCCATCTTGCCGGTTAAATAAAGTCTTCGGTCACAGCATGTCGCTCTTTGTGGTGAATTGAACAAGTTGTGCGAACTCGGTTAAAGGTTACTACATCAAGACCTTCTGATATTAGAGTTGCTTGTTGTGGGGTAAATTTAAATTGAGAGGCTCACATTCGACTATCAATTCAAGTAATCAATTTAGACGCCAGCATGCATTGGAGACAGTTGGAAATGCGGCAGCTTGGTTGGCAAAATCAGGTTGACAAGCGCAGAGCTGCTAACGCAAAGACGGACAATACGATTGATGGCAGTACTATGACCGGGTCGTCAGTCAGATCATGGAAGATTGCTATTTGGAATTGTGATGGTGAAGAGTGTTCACGGATGTCTGCTGCTGGAAGTTGCACTCCGGGCGGGACGGACGCTAACGCGTAAAACCTAACGGTCGGCCCTCCGTAGCAACTTCTTCGCGCAGACATTCGTGTACACTCTTCATCATCACACTACTGCTTGCTAGCAATATTCCATGCTCTATCTATTTGACGACCGTGTCTCCTTGTTGCCACCACGTTATGCTCGTCTCATCATGAAGGTTGTGACACGTCGAGCTGTGTTTAGCTGCTACCGCATGCGCAGCTGTTACTGTAATCGTCAATAGCGGCAGGCCTAGGATCACCTTGAAAGATTCATGAAAGACGCGCGTGGCGAAAGGTGCCCAGCGGGTTTGAGGCAGATCGTAAACTCGCTGCTCTCTTTCTTATCGCAACGACCTACGCAGTCGTTCAACAACTACAATCAAAGAATACATGGAAGAAGCACTCAAGTCAAGCAGCTCGACGCGGACAGGCTCCTCCAGCATGTCCGCCCGCCAGCTGGTTGACTCGATGCCTGTACACGACTTGGATGATCGCAACCCATCCAGGTCATCCAAGCTGGCAGGCGCATCCACTTCGACTACGTTCCCGATGCATGCTCATGCTGAAAGAGGAGGCGCCGTAGCCATGTCGATCCCTGCTATTCTCAAGCAGAATGTACCCGGCTTCAAAGCCAGGAGTGCTCGAGTGGCTCAGCTACAGTCATCGTCGAGCAGGAGCATGGCAAGTGACAAGCTGAATGAGGCACACGAGAAGGCTCGTCAGAAGCTTGGCCGTCGCAAACAACGGCGTTGGGAGAATGGTGCGTCTTGATGAGCGCGTTGGTGGCGTTGCTGGCCGGCTTTACTGAGATCTTTACTCCGGCACATATCTGTCTATTGACTGTATTGCCACTGCAGCCCACTTCTATGGCTCCAAGCACATGGTTCCACCTCGCGCATCCGACTATTCGCCCGCTCAATTATCGACAGACCCGATCTTTCCTTCACCTCCCCCGTCCAGGTTCTTTCCCTATAAGCCATCAAGCGACCCAATAGCCGATCCCAACGCTCGCCAAGCACCTACCTTTGACGATTCTGTCACTTCAGCAGATCATGGTCGCTTCTCGCTGCCTATGAAAGGCTTGAAGCGCAACACTCGCCGCATAGTCGCTGAAGGAGGCATCGGAGGCGACATCGTCCAGGCTGTAGATGCTGAACTTCGTGGATGGCTCGAAGGGACGGAAGTATTCATCAGTCCTCAAACTGTGGCCTACAATAATGCGCACAACCTCAACAGCGGCAGGAAATGCATTTGTGAGGTAGACACAGATCATGGAAGGATGCAAGCTGTCAACCAGCTCGCAAAACAGCCTCATGCGCTAGTCTGGCAGAGCGAAGACTCCTTCACTCGCTTCCTCATACATGCAATTGCAAGATATTATCGTGTGGTTTCCTTCAGTAAGTTGCAGGCCGCTTATCATGTCATTCGCCTTTACTGATACTGCAGACGCCTGCGATCGCAGCCAAAACCGATCCTACAACCTCATCTCACCTCATTTGGCTACTCAGGCCAAGCATGGCTTCCAAAGTCACTCAAGACCCAGCAAGCAAACCTACATCTGGATTTGATACGCCACCAACTACTGCGTCAGAGTGGGAAGCGAGTAGCATCGGCAACCTCACAACGAGCGCCAGCGAGCTTGAAAGCATTGCAAGTGGCAGTGGCATTGATATGCTTTCAGCGGATGAAAACGCTTCCGCCGACGAGCTTGATGCAGGGAGGAATGACCACGATGGCGATGTCACCATTGTTGAACTAGAGGAGGAAGATGCTGTTCTATTGTCAACAGGTCCGTCAAATAGGGCTTCAACTTCTACGGCTGGCAGCAGTACTCGACGCTCCATTAGGAAATCGCGGCCTTCTGTCGGTCGAACTCTGTCAGACATCGACTCGGGTGCCGAAGTAGACGATGAGCGAGATGCGGAAGACGAAGCAGCCGGCGCTAGGCTCATCAGACAGCGCATGCTAGATCTGGCTGTGACCGACAGGGCGGCTACGCCGGGAGGGCACTCTTCGTCGAGAATCTCGACGAGCAGGCCTTATCGTGCAGTGCCGGTACAGCCCACCAGGCGAATAGGCAGCAAAGGTTGGAGATTACCAGAGCGTACGTTTACAGATTGGGTTTTGGCTAGCTAGCGCAGGTTGCAGTCCTATTTATACATTGAAATGCGCTGGAATCAAAATGCATATCTCGATTCTCTCTCATCATCCTTCAAAATCCTGATCCCCTTGGTCTGTACCTCACGCTCATACGCTCTCCCACTGAAGTCTTGATGTGATATACGACCGTGAGATTTACCCGTTCCATTCACAACTCTCCCGATCTCGTTCAGGGATACGGATCCGCTAGCAGTCTGGACGACATCTGTTTTGTCAAGTATCGATTGGTGATGGTACCCAAGCTGAATAGACGCGCTAAAATGATTGTGGGCCGAATAGTCAGACTCCACGAGTAGTGGAAAAGAAAAGTTGTCCTTGAAAGTCGTTTTCCCGGAGTCCCGCGCTTCCATCTCTGTACGGATCAACTGCTCGACGCGCTGCTTTCCACCTTTACTGGATAGATTCTGCCGATTTAGGAAGTGTAAATATTGTTCGAAAGTGACTCTTCTGCCATTGAGTTCCGACACCAGCTTGAAATGGCGTTTTGCGGTTGTGACAACAGAAGCTGTACCGTTTTCCTCCTCAATATGTATAACTGAGCTTTCTTCCAAAGCTGGGTTGTGATATTCCAGCAATCTGCCAGACATTGGCTTGTCACCTCTCCAAACCTTCACGTTGCCAGAGATGAACCAGTTTCCATAAATATTTCTCTTCTTCCCATCTCCCTGGCCATGCAAGATGAGAGCAAATTTAAGAGCTCTGCCAGCAAACAATGGAAGCAAAGGCGTAATGTCGATGTGGTAAGTCGGTTGATCGTATGCGCCATATGCAATCATAGGTCGCCAAGCGGAGGGAACGATGCCGCCTGAGAAGATAACCGGGTACGGGAAAGCATAGCCTGCGTTCATACCGTCTATTGTTAGCGAAATCTCTCGGAAGGATCCTTTGGCTAACATGTCTGGCATCTCTTCCTTCAATACGTCTGGAACATTCGTATACTGATCATCTGTACAATCAGCCTGCGGTTCTTTGGGTCTCCGGAAGACTGCACGCACCCAGAATTCTTCATTTGCATTACCAGAAGCATAGATTTCGACTGTTGCTTGTCTGGCGCTCTATATAGGCAGAGCACAAGATAAGTGAAGGCCAATTGACGCTCTGTCCCGCACAGAAAGATGGGCCAAGATGGTCTAATGCTGTGACTATATCACAGGATGTATTTAGCTGCAGACCATCTTGGCCCTTCTTCTTCTGAGCGGGGCGCTTGAGCACAACAGCCTGGAATCCGCTTACAGCCGGTATAACTACCCATTGCGTGCCAGGCACGCCATCCTCGTCTATAGCAAAGTAATTCGCAGCGACTTTGGCTAGATTAGATATAGGTAGGATGTCACTGGGGGGCTTCATTACTGCCTCTCCAGTATAAAAGGTCACCGAAAGTGTAACTGTCATAGGAATGTATTGAGTATTGTTTTGGCACAAAATTATTCAGGTTCGATAGTACTTACCGTCGAATTCTCCGTCTAAATTCTTGGATTCGTCTAAGCTATTACCGAGGTCCACAATGATGCTCCCAGATTGCTCAAATAAGCGTGCATACGCGGTCACATCTTTCAATGCAGTCCAAAAGATGCCAGCCCCACGCGTCGGCTCTGAGGTGGAGGTGCGCAATATCTCGATGTGGTTCAGGTAGACAGACTGTTCGCAAGATTAGCCTGATCTGAGACCTATTTTATATATCAAGAATCTCACGGATAGACGGTCATATTGTGTGCCGTTACTTGTAGTAGTGTAGTTGAGCACGATCGAAGACCAGTTTTTGATTGTACCACATTCCGAAGGACTAGGTGAGATATAGGCGGCATGAGCCGGCCTTCCCCAAGAATTACCGAAGACCTGCACACTCTGTTAGCGGCGAAGGGGCGTAAGCGGACTAGGAGAGGACTTGACGCACGTGCCGAATCAACCGCACCGTACATTGTCGTTTTACATTCGCATCGGGAGCAGGCGGTACGCTGAGTTGGAAGTTCTTGAGCGGGACGGTTGTGTTGATACTTTCAATAAATGGGGTTATTCTTCCGTTGCTTTCCTGTTGCTTACGCCTGGCCGATAAAGACAGCTGCCCAGCAGCTGTACCAGTGCATTCGGAAGATGGCCAGAGAAGCAAGAAGAGGCAGCAGGAAGCTGCCAAACAAACGGAGAGCATCTGAATAGCCTCTTAAGGCTTTCCGAGTCAGCAGGTGTTGGTGACGGTCTGAGGAAGGATCGACGGTGGCGAATTAGGAAGAACTCGTATACATGAATAGCAACTTTTCTTAGAACTCAGGTTTAGGGACTGAACACAGTATACTTGCATGTAAAGTTTGCCAGGAGCCACAGCCAGATGAGACCAGATAACTCGCATCAAGAAAGAACGCGACCCAGGCTTGAACTGTCACCGGAAACCCAAGAATATATAGTCACAACCGATAAGTCTGGAATTCTGTTATGGGGGTTTGACCGAGTGGTCTAAGGTGCTACGTTCAGGTCGTAGTCTCGCAAGAGGCGTGGGTTCAAATCCCACAGCCCTCAATAGAAGTTTTTGCCGGGATCTTCTACAGCTTCTTGGGCTCGAGGTGACTTCCTTGAGGCATCCAGCTCTGCTTTTTGCACTCGGGCGCCTCTGTAGGATAAGTAGGAACCTTTCTACCCAAATCATCAAGCTTCCTGGAACCCTGTTCCCCCTGGAAGTTTCCTTCTGTTCGGTCTTTCGGTGAGTCCCTCTAGTGGTAAGTAGGATCCACTTGGTCTTCTATTGCCTCTCTAGGCTATCCTACGAACACAAACAGTACCATGACACTCTGGGTACGTTCCTACAAAGCGTAGATGTCTTGTGAGGTTTGCATAAAAACAGGCCTCATAGGACCAAATTCTGGAGCTGCAAGGCCTCGGGAATGCTCATATACACGAAGGTAGATAAGACGCACCATCTAGAGCTGATTGTAGGGCATCGCATACCATCTAGACACAGTAAGGTATAGTATCATCTACTTCAGATGCCGAACCGGTCAGTAGACCGATCACGTGACCTCGGTCAATTCCCGTCGACACCTATCACTGCACCCGCCAGCGGCGATACTAGCACTAGCACCCTGATGGGTCGATGACGACCTTGGGAGCTCAGCTTTGGACTTCTGTAGTCCAGAATCGACATTGCGAATGTGCTTGCAGGCTAGCCGCCTGCATCGATTCAGAGCACACAGTTCAGCAGCTAAGCTCGATTTTGTTTTACAGTACTTGGCTTTGATTCCAATCCCTCGAGGGATCAATCAATTTGCAGCGAAAGACGTATTGACACATTCCGCGTGAAAGCTAGCTTGCCCAAGGTCGAATTTCCCTCGTCACAGCTTCCTCATAACGTACAAAAAGTAAGAGAATCCTCCAGTCAACAACTCAGTCACTTGAAGCGTCGTATTCTCCCTTGTTAAATATTGCTTTCTAAAGTGTGGTTGCCCGAAGGTGATATACAGGAAGACACCGCCAGGTTTCAGAATTCTGTATTGTTCGTCCCATCAGTAACGCGTTTACCGTTGGTAAGATAAAGCTCACCTCAATACTTCGTCCACCTCTTTGTTGCAACTCTTGACCACTTCTTCAGGCGGATTCTAGGGGATGGCAGATCAGCACAAGCCAATCAGGCAACAACTAAAACTAACCCAGATATCGCCCTTCACGGTCATCATAGCGTCCATTGTTGCTTTGTCGACGGCCACATCGAATGAGCCTGACGGAAGGTCAAGGTCTCGAATATCGCCCTCAATCCCTAAATGACTAGCTCTCAGCTTGAAAGACGGATGCATTAGAGACGACTTGGCTCACATGTCATCTCAGGACGCGCTTCACTGTGCAATGCCTTCATTCGTTCGATACAGACCGAAGAAAAGTCGACATTAACAATGTTGCGATATCCGTCGTCATACATATCTTGCGAAAACGCTTTCAAGTACTGTATTGAGCTGGATCGAACTGCAGGATAGCTTCAATCACTCACTTGAATTGCCCTGATGCGTAAGGAAGGGACAATGAGCAGCCAGAAGATCAACGGTCAAGCGCAATACTTACACAGCCAAGCATCGCGATACGTGAGCTTTTATCAGGTATGTGACGATGCATTTCTTCGGCTACGTCGCTAAACTTTCTGCACCAGTCAAAGGTGTCTTCTCTGAAATTGGATCCATTTCTCAGTCTTTAGTACCAAAGTGACCGATGTAGGGTCCGTTTGGCGTACTTGGAGTATCGCTCATTCCTAGTCCTAAAAGTCAGCCAGCATGATCTTGCACGCAGATTATATTACGACGCACCAGTAAGCTTGTTGAGCATAGGCAGAATTATCCTGATCCAGCGCGTATATCTTCGTCAGCGGACATAAGCGGTCGAAAATCTTGACAATAACACACTTCTGGTAGGAATTCCATCTTGATGGCTGGATATAGTACCTACTCCAGCCGCCAGCGAGCAAATACCCGGGACGCCTTATTTATTCAGTACGTGAGGCCTAGGTGTCTCGTATTCCAGTCTGGTGCGAGGTGTGCAAGTCGTTGCATCAACGACCTCTGCCAAAACCAATCGGTGCACTTTCAAGCCTGGCGGGCTGCCCAACAATCCAGCGGCTTCTGTCCTCGACCACATTGTTTGAAAGCAAGAAAGCCAGAAGCCGGTCCAGGTTGTAACAATCCCAACAGTAAGCAACTGCTCACACCGTACAATGGCCCATCTTGCTCATTATGGCCGTTCTGTATCTCTCGCGGTGGTCGCAGTCTGTCTGACCATGGGTCGCCAACACCGAGCAGCGTTGTAAGGAGGGCCTCGGAACAGCAGTGACAAGCCTCATATGCTCAAATAGCGCTACTCGTAAGGCTCAGCGCGACATCTGGCTCGCTGCAGGCTATAGCACGCGTAGCACTCGCTGATCCGGCTCGATCGCCTTTTGTTGCAGATGGCTCCAAGTCCGTTCCAGCGTCGTGCGGCGGTGTCTGTCGAAGTTCGAGCAATCTCAATCGCACCTCGACCTTCGAGTTCGCAACAGCGACCTCTATCAGTCAGTCATCTGAAGGGCTAGCTTCTGCATTGATCGGTGCTCATTTGACCTTTATCAATGTACAGACAAGCAAGCCCAACAGCGCGCGTATATCAAATGGAGGAGAACCCAGCGTCGAACAGCAGTCGCACCGCATCCCCTACGCGTCAAAGGTGAGCGGTTCTCCTCGGCTGATGAGCTCGCCGTGTCAGGAAGACCACCGCTAAATCCTAAACCCTAATGCGCCACCAGGGAAAATGGAAGGAAAATGCAGGGAATGCTCCAGTGGAGTCTGACGAGGAGTATCTGGTATGTGTTTTGGTCTACTTATTCGTTCCCTGCTTGATGTGTACTTGCAGGGTTTCCGGAGGACTACCCTCGACGCTACTGTGATCTCGGTGCCAGCGGAGAACGGTGTAGGTCGAAAGGAACATCTAACCTTCGCAAAAACGAAAGCAAAGGAAAGGGTAGGCCAGAATGGTCCCAAGTCAGATGGAAACTTCACACTGCTCACTACCCAAGACTATGCTACACACAATACAACGTCAGGCACCAGTTCCAGGATCAGCTTCACACAGACCTTAGACGTTAGCGACAGGAAGACCATCAGACATGCTACTCCACCTCAGTGGAGTCCAAACTACGTTCCGCCTCAAAGTATTTTTGATCGCACGCCTCCAACCCCACCGCCATTACCCAAAGATTGGCAACCTTGGTACTTGATATATGCGCCGGAGGTCTCTTGGGCAAAATTGGATACAAGGGAGAATGTAGAGCTCAAGCAAGATCTTGAACATCTTTCAGAAGGGTCACAAAGCCGCGCCAGTGCCTCTAGAACCACACCGACATCAGTGGGAGGGCTGTCCAGGACGCCGTCAAAGAACCGGATGAGAATGGTACCGGCTGGCCAACGTGATCGTTCGCGTTCGCGAAGAGCGACAGTCGACGCCGGCGACGAGTCGGACCACTCGAGACCCGGAGATAAAGCACGAAGCAAGTCGGTGGAAGAAGAGGAAGCGGATACTTCGGACTCGTCGGTTGAGGCGACCTCAGCTTCAAGTTCTGGATCCTCAGAATCGGACCATGAAGAGACGGATGGGACGGATTCTGAAGCAGAAGAGCTTCTTGCGTTCAAAAAAGCAACCCGAAGATTTCCAGAGATCCGGTATCCTGACTCACGGACCACACCCACTACATTGCTGACCATTCATTGCAAGAAGCGGAAGTTACTTCTTGAAGAATCATTGCCTGATACCTATGGACCGCGGCACCTTTCTCGCCTTTCCCGAACCATCATCGACGCAGCCAAGCCTGGCAGCGGCCCTCGTGCGGTGGCCCGCAAGTCGTTCGCACGAGCTATAGGGGCTCGGCTTTTGGCAAAGAAAAGGCAAAATGCAAAACCGTAGCAGACTAAGTCTTGTTTAAATGTGACAGCATCGTAAGTCATGTCGACCATTTCGCTGGTCTGCGTGATTGTTGAGACAACCCTAAACCCTAAACCCCTAAACCCTAAGATTGCCAACTATCGTAAAAAGCCTAGCAATAGATGGATGATGAGAACCTGGGTGAAGCACGAGCCCCAGCACGAGATGCGAAAAATTGAGGTAGATATGAGTAGACGGACAAGATCACATGCCGCAGACGGCAGATAGCAGGCTTTCGGTAGGCGCAGTGTTAGAAAATTGTAGAATCATTAAACGAAAGCTCCGTATAATAGTGGTCGCAGTCGTTAATACAACCTAGCATTTTCATCGTGTCTGGAGTAGCTATAGGAGACCTTCGAATTCCGACCAAACAAAGCATCGATCGCGATGTACCAAACAAAGTCGTCTTCCGTGACAATCTTCACTTATGCAAATGACAATGAGAAGCAAGCGCCTCTTCGTCTCTTTCTGTACAGGCGGACGTCACGAGGGAACAGGCGCAGCTCTTGGCTAGTTCTAGCTTATCGACAAAAGACTTGCGTAAGATTAAACTTGCAATAGAACGGAGAAAGAAGAATTACGATGTACAAGTTCTGCCTACGGTGAACCCGCAAGCTTGAGACTCGGTGATGACAGACGGCTCCCCACCGGTCAAAGGCATAAAGGCGACTGCGTGGATCCGGCGACGAGGTCGCTTGCCAAACGAAAGAAAGAATTACGATGTCCAAGATAACAAAGCTTGTACTGATGTAGCGTCCGTGTATATCAATGAGATTATAGACGATTTGATAACAAACATATGCGGAACGAAGGTATTCGTGACGGCGAACTGAAAAGTCGATAACATATGATTGGGAGCCGCTCAATTGGAGTATCTGGCACAAAAAGGGAGGAAGCACGTCGTGGTGCTTTATCGTTTCAAAGGCGCAGTCTGGCGTGATCTATAGTGTTGTTGCTGAGGTTGGTGATGCAATGGATTGTGTTGATACGAGCCCTGCTGTTGTTGCTGTGATGGGGTGCTCGAGCGATTGTGAGGGCCACTGTAAGAATTTGGATGTCCAGCTTGCGTGGGAGGACCAGCTGGAGTGCCATTGTGAGCAGGAGGAGGAGATTTGATAGAAGCTGCCATTGCAGCATTAGCAGAGACCGGTGTAGCAGTTTGAGCTTGATAATATGCGAAGTCTGAAGGAGTAGATTCAGCACTGTGTAACTCGTTGATTAAAAAAGTATTCCAATCCAAACTTACCTTGTAACAAAGAGGTTTTCGATTGATAGCTCCCAAATATATGTAACATTTCACAACCTTGCTCATAAGGAACTTCTTGAGTATCTCTACTACTAGTAACCGGTTTCTGTTCGTTTGTGTTCATTAATTTCAAATGTCTTAAAGCAGGATTGGGTATATCTTTAATATAAATCCAACGTAAGTTCATAACTCCTTTCCATTTATCACCTTGAGCCCAAACTGAAGAAGTAACTGAATAATCTAAAGGAGTTAACATTTCTGCTACTCCACAGAAATGACCAGATGCATTCACACTGAAAAACAAATATATTGGACCTTTCTCTGATGATTCTGAAAAAGCTTTATCTAATCTGTTATTACCCAATACTGTAGAAGACCATATCTCAAATTTGATAGACTTGAAAACATCATCTTCAGTGAAGGATTTGATAACGAAGAAACGAGCTTGAGGAGGACGAGCATCGAATTCTCTTGGATTATAGCCTTTCGCAGCTGTGAGAGCGTGAATGTCAACTGGACTGATTCCTTCGTGTCGCTGCTGTTGGTGTTGACCATTTGTTCCATTGACAGATACAGGTCGACCTAGGTCTGCACTGGGTGCAGGACTGTGGTGCGCAGGTACAGGTGCAGGAGATCCGTACATGCCAGCAATAGGATATTGAACACCATGTTGACTCATCTGCACCTGCTGCACTCCAGGAAGCTGATGTGGGAAGTGTGATTGTTGCATGAGGTGCTGCTGCTGTCCATTCTGTTCATTCATAGCAGCAACGAGCATAGCGTTGGCCTTTTGTAATGCTTCAATTTTGGTTGCAATAGTGTAAGGATCCTCATTTGGCTGTAACTGAGATCTTGCATTAGGTGGAGAAGTAGGCAATCCAATCGGGAGGTATTGCTGGTGATTGTTCGCATTCCCAATAAGTAAAGAGGTTCTATCTTGAAGATTCAGCCCATTCGCAAGGGCAAGAGCAAGTTGATTTTGTTGTTCATGCAGCTGTTGAGTTTGTTGAGCTAGTAAATGTTGTTGAAGTTGCAAGTTACTTGTCAAAGCAGCTGCGTTATTCATGTTATGGAGAGAAGGGAATTGCATTGTGATAGCTGAATTGAGAGAGGTAGCTGTCTGTGGTGATAATGGTGTAGCACTATACGACGACGGTGAGAAGGATTGAACGTGCTGTTCTTGCCGGACATGATCGCGTTGTTGCTGCTGTTGTAAAGTACTCAAGCCGGTAATACGTTCTCTTTCCTGCAGATAGCTATTTTCAGGTATTCCAGGACCAGCAGTAGTGAAGCCACGTAAATGGTTGATGTGGTCAAGCCCAACAGGCGCTGCATGTCCATAGAGTTGACTACTGCGCGAGTATGGCTCGTGATGCTGTCGAGTGGGGGCGACAGCGTGCTGAGCTGTAAACTCAGGAGACATGGCAGCGCGATCTGAAGCGTGTGTGTGGCCGATGGGAGGTACGTAGGGTGCAGCACTTGCGGGTCCGCGTATAATTTTCGCCCCATTTACGCCAGGTGCTGGTTGCTCAAATCCATTCTGTACAGACTGTAAAGCTCTAGTAGTGCTTGTCGATTGCGCAAGATGTGATTCGATAGCTTGCTGATTGACGGCGCCGGTAGCGGGTACCAGACCTTGCCCGTTGGTGTTCTCGGTAGCTGCAGTGTATAAAGCTTCAGATGAGGTGACGAGTGGAGGGAGTACAGGGGTGTTCTTGCGTTGAGGCTGTCTGCTTCCCGATGCTCCTAAGACTGAAGGTGCATGCGGGACAGGCTCATCTATCGGTCTCGGCTTGAATCCTCTACCATGTGTATTAAGTGAGTTTGCTCTTCGTGGGGAAGAGGGATCTTTGAAAGCTGATCCTCTCTTACTAGAGGGTGGAGATATAGGCCCAGAAGAAGAAGAAGGAATGGAGGATTCGATGATACCATCCGTTAAGCCATTTGACGACGATGTACCCTGAGGTCTCAGAGTAGCAAGGTTCAGAGTAGATGACAGTTCTCTGAAATGCATCCTTTCTTCTGCCGTAGGTGACCAAGGGTTATTCTGTCCCAGCAGAGACGTATCAATCGGGGAAGCTGGCGAGGGTGTAGAATTATGGTTCGAGTTGTTGCTTCCAGTGTTGTTGTTATGAGCATGACTACTGCCTGTGCTAGCATTTGAAGGCACTCTTCCTAATTGATGATGAGCTTGTGAACTCCCAGAATTGGATAGTGATTCCGAAGCATGTCGGGAATGAGCTGGCGAGTGTTGGAGTGTCTGATAGGAGGGAGTGCTCGTTTCTGTGCTAGACCAGCCGTGACTGCTCATGCTTCTTCCGTGCCCAGGTGCCGAAGACATGGGAGAGGAAAAGTGCTGATTGTAGCCGACTGCATTGCGTGCGTGAGCTTGAGAGTTGGGCCTTGAAGTCACGACAAAGCCAGAGTTGAGCGGTGACGAGGGCGCGTTGGGAGAAGAAGGCTGGTAGAGGGATGAAGCAGTCGCTGGTGACTGAAGCGTCATTGCATTAGGTAGCTGCGCCTGTCGACGATTGTAGCAGGATAGCGTGTAAAGTGGTGGAGAACGATCGAAGGAATAAAAATGCGAGACGATTGCGAGTGCAGAAATTCAAGGCAGAAGAGGATGGGGACGGGTGGTTGGCGAGAGAGGAGGATCGTCAGCTCGGTGATACACTGCCTCGTGGTCAATGCAATTCCCTCGCACCTCTGCTGCGGCTGTGCTGTTGCTTCTTGGCCGCGGTGGACAAGTCGAGTCGGACGAGGATGCTGGCGGCGAGATAGGGTATTGATGGTGGTGAGAATGCTGCTGCTGCTCCTGCTGCTGAGTCCTCTGCCATGGTGCGCCTGGATTGTTCGGATCTCGCCTGTATGCCCTGCTCACCGGCATCGACGAGTGTCTGGCCAGGCTTGCAGCTGCGCCGGCGTAGAGGGCCTGGTTGTCGTCGTCTGACAATGGCAGGTATGCGTTGGAAGGGTAGTATTGCGTCTCGTCCTCTGGCGTGCTTCCCTCGACGACTCTGTTCAGCGATGGCGAGGTCGCCTTGATGCTTGTACGCCGCGACACGCCAGTGCTCGCTGACAGCGGTCTCTCGAGCGAGGAAGTGGAAGACGAGGACAGTCCATTGTGCGTGTTGAAGGCTCCGCCAGGCGATGTGGACGACGTGCTGCTTCCTATCCTGTGCAAGCGACTTCCAGCTGCAGTGACAGTCTGCGACCTTCGCACGCCGGCAGCATGATGATTGCTGCTGCCTGAGGTCGAGGGACTGTAAAAGGACAGCGGGACGTCGTCGTCGTCGATGAGGGTAGGCGGCTCCTCCTCCCAGATTGGAGAGGCCATGGGGAGTGCGGCAGTTGCGGTGCGGACGAGGTGTGGGAAGCTTGAAGACCATGGTGAAGAGGAAGATGTAGCAGATGTCGAAGCGGCCATGATGGAAGGTAAGAAGGTAGAGAGCATGATAGAGAGACAAGACGGTCTACTCACTCACCATCATACCCTCGCACCCAAGCTCCTGCACAGCATCCCTCCACCACCGCTTGCTACACATTATCATTGCTTCTGGCTGAAGTAATGCTTCTACATAGTGGTGGCAAAGAAGCAAGGCGCTTGGACCATTACCGCTCTGCAGCAGGCAACTTGTCACGGAGAGTGCGGATACGGTGCAATAGGATATTATCAACCAAGAAGCGTCCTCAGAGCAGCTTGAAACGCCCAAAATTCAGTCTCGTCTTTCATGATGGATGCACGTGATCAGCTTGTACGGCGCGATTGTTGCTTGTTTTGCTGCATCGACGTCGACTCGACCTGTCTCTCCTCATCTTACACCTCCTACACCCGCAACTCTGGCTACTTCAAACAACACTACGCTACACTCTGGCTGGTCCAGGCCAAGCTCACCACGATGGCACCCGCGTGGATGGCAGAGCTGAGCGAAGAGTGGGTGGAGCCAGTTGAAGATGGGGAGCGAGTGGAAGACGGCGAGGACAGCACAAAGCAAGCGAGCGAGGAGGTCAACGGTCTCGATTTTGGCAGTCTGGTCATCGACGACAGGCCTGTTGTCTCGCCCAGTCAGGCTTCGCTGGATGGGGGGCCATTCGGGACGACCATCTTTCGCAATGTTGATGGCAATGAAGAGCAGCAAGAGCAGAGCTATCAGATGGGCAGCATCCTCTTCAGTCCATCCAAGAAGCGCATTGCATCCACATCCTCGACACCCAGCTCGCCGAACGCTGCACCTTCGCCAGGTCAACAGCTCGCAATGGCAGCAGCCGCGTTCAACAAGGATCTACTGCATCAACAGGACGACAGCTGCATAGCAGACGAGAGCGACCATCCAACATCAATACACACCAAAGCAACACCAGCTAAAAGGCTACAGTCACTCTTCATGCAGCCCTCGTCACCTCCTTCGCTCGCTCACAATGCAGTACTGAATCGATCATCAATTCAAGAAGAAGAGCAACAAGGTCAAGCGACGCGTTATGATGAGGACTACGAAGATGATATCAAACAAGCTTCATTCATTGTGGATCAACAACTGCAAGAGATTACTGATCCTAGTCTCCCGGAGGAGTCGTTGCTGCCTCCTTCAATGCGCGAAGTCGTTGACACTAGCAATGCGGATAACACGAAAGAGAATGGCGAAAGTGAGGGGACTTGCTCGCAACTACGCGTAATCCCAGACAGCTCTAACGCTTACATATTGACTGTGAAATAATCAGACGACGACCCTCATGCCCTTAACGAAGCTTCACAGGCCGAGCAGGAGAATAGCGCACGTGAGTCAACTTCGGATCAATATACGCAATTAAGATATCTCTGACGCCTGTGTTCTGCCTGTAGAACATGCAGACAACGAACCTCGTAACATCAATGAAGCTTCTCAAATCGAGCCATCCTACGCAGCTGGATCGGCAGTTTCCATCGTCGACAATGCCTTACAAAGTGAAAGCAAGACGCAAAGCATGGTGCTCGCACATATACCATCAACCGAATTCTCATTCCGCATGGAACCAAAATTACCTCCACAGCTACTGTCAAGCTATTTGGAGGGCGTCTTCACTACTCCATCACAAGGTGACGATGAACACGAAGTCCTGCACGACTCGCATGGAATCGCCACCTCTACTCCTTCCACATCAAGACTCGTAAATAGACAAGCATCTACTTCAACCTCTTCGAGCCAGATTGACACGCCATCACCTAGAAAAGAACATCGTCAAACAGCTAAACCTTCACCTGCTTTGAGTATATTTAAATTCCAGCAAGACACGTATACACGGCAGCATTTACAGGCGTTGGTAGCTGAAATAGATGGATTAACTTCACCGCCTCGTAATATCAATAATGAATCTTCTTATGCAGCTCTGGACATATCAGATTCACAATTTGGAGCGACGACCGGAGATATGCTAGCTGCTTCGAGAAGGGGAATGTATAAACAATCAGCGGCAGATGAATATAATAATCCCTCCACTCAGACTTTCGAATATTCTTACCATACTGCTCATATTGGACCAGATGATCAAGACCACCTTCAGAGTCGCTCGTCACCTTATCAACATATTCTAGATGTAGAGGAAGATGATGAGAATGGTAGAATTGCTAATACTAGAAGTTCAAAAAGGGTCAGATTATCAGCTAGTGAATACCGACCGCATCAATATCAGCAGCAACAGCATTCTCAATTCCACACAAGTATACAACACAATCTACTCAGTAAAAGCGCAGTACTGTCACCTTTTAGAACGCGCATACAAAATCGAGTAATGCCGAGGACTACAACGCCAATCAGGAGAAGAACGCAAAGGCAACCTTTTTCTGCTTCTTCAAGGTTACAATATTCTCAGAAAGCGGCGGACTTGTCTGTTGATGCGAGCGGTAGACCATCACCTGCTAGACCACCTTTGAGATCTTTGCCTCCTATGACTGCACCTGTTGGACGGACATATCGTTCCTCCATGTTGCAAGGACAAGAGCCGTCTGAAGTACTCCAAGAAGGAGAAAACGAAGCGGAGGAGGAAGCAGCTCCAGTGGAGACGCCTCCCAGTAGATGGCGTCGCATTGGAGCAGCTACTACTTTACAAGAGTCCGGCAAGACGCCCGCACATGTAGTTCAAGACAGATTACACGAGGCAAAAGCGTTAATGGAGCGCATTAGGCAACGCAATTCGCAAAGACAGGGCTCTTCTTCTTCTGCGTCCTCTCACTTACTGCTTCAAGGTAGTACAGCAGCGGTACTAGTGCCAGGAAGTGATAAAAGTCCAGTCATAGCTGTTACTCCCGATTACGCGGAATCTTATATTGGTAATTCGGCTTATAAGAGGAGACCTGTCACTAGACAGGGTACTCTTTCTAGGCCCGCTAACCCAACTCCTACTTCTGCGGCCTTAGCGCATCAAATGGCGGGCGGGCAAAAAACAGCATTACGAGGGATGGCTCCTACACCGGAAGAAGAAGAAGAGTCGATCCGGTCTATGCATCGAGACTCGAATACAGTGGGCGATATCAGCACACCTGATGAGGAAAGATTGGACTCTCTGGCGCCTTTACCTACTATCAACACGCAACCTCATAACAGTACGACCGCCTCGACCCGGCGGCAGCTTTCCTCTTCCCCGGTTGTTCAGCAAGTCTTGGATTCTCCAGCACAGGGTCATCTATTCTCATCTAGTAGAAAGCGAACCTTCGCTACTGTACCACAGAAACAGCTTCAGCCTCCTCGATACCCCGCTCCATCTAGTACTTCCCATACATCCAGCGATCGATTCTTTACGTCCACCTCGAGTCGTTATGTATCTGGTTCGACTGCTCCTACCAGTCTAGTAGCTTCATCAATAGGAACTGCAAAAGGATATCATTTTGAACCTCGTCATGGGATAGTCAACATCACACCTGCTGAAGCGGAAAACCTGCTCACTGAAGATGTACTAGGAGATATGGTATTTGTTGATGTTCACAAGAGATGGGTCAAGATTGACAAATACTTAGCTTCGAGGGCTGGAGAACAACCTCAAGAAGACCTAATCAGTCCGGCAAAGACCGGATTACCGGCTCTCTCCCCCGTCGAGGAGATGCCTGGCAGAGACGAGGAGAATACCGCGGATGATCCATTCAGAGATATTACAAGTTTGGAAAATAGTAAATCTCGTTCGAACGACTTGACGGGCAATACGAGTGGGAAAGGAGGGCATCTACAACAGCAACAACAACAAAAGCACAATCGAAGTGGATCGCTTGTCCTCCCTTTATATGCTTCGCAGGGTAGCGCAGCGCGTAGCGAGGACGATGACAGACAGACAGAAAAGACCTCAACGCCTCCTCATCATGTATCCGTTGCTATGCCTTTCGTATCGCCCGATCTACCTTCTATAGCTCAAGCTTCGGCATCAAGCCAAGCAGCGGATTCTAGACCATCTTCGACAGTTCCTCCTCCACAGCATCTCTCAAGCTCGCTATCGTCTTCAGGCGAAATCCAGAATGTCACACGTCGCTCATCAACTGGTAATTCGGCAGTTCCACCCAGATCAGTGCTCAAGCGCAGCGATACAAACGCATTCTCGACGCCTTTACCCTGTTCCAAACTTATATCTCGCATCGCGAGCAAACAGACTAGAAGTGTAAGCTTTTCAGACGGCAAGGTACCTGGAAGGGCCGATTCTCTGGATGCACAGCAAGCCAGGGTGGCTAGTAGTGCATTGAGAAACGAGATCAAGCATAATTCAATGAGCCTTGATGAGCCGGTTTCGCATGGTCAAGATACCACTAGAATAGAAAAGGAGGTGGAAGAGGACAATGATGAAGATACAATCTCTCTAAATGCGTATACCTCGACCGTTATAAGGGCTGGCGATCACCAAGCTCACTATCAAGAGAACAGTCGTAATGTTTCGACGCGTCAAATGCAGCAAGATACTCCAACTGCATCTTATAATTCCTATGCCAAACCTCGTTCGCTTCGCTTGAAACCTCACAGATCAGCCAGCTTGGCCAATTCGATGGTTTCGACTACGTCAACATTAGCCTGGCATCGAAAGCCACTCAATGCGAACGCTACTATCTTGACAGAGTGCTCGTTCGGAGTTTCATACGATCGCTTACTCACCGTACTCACGGATGTCGTACCTTTCGAACCATCGTGGAAGGATCTTGAGCATATCAACCTGCGTGAACGCGGACTCGAGAGCGTAGTCAGATTAAAAGAGTTCTTGCCGAATCTGGACGCGATTAATCTATCAGACAACAATATCGCCTTCTTGACTGGTCTACCCTCAAGCCTTCGGTTCCTTTCGCTCACAAATAACAGACTAGGCGACCTTTCATCGTTTACATATCTCAAGAACCTCGAAAGCTTGGATATCAGTGGAAATACGGGTGTTACTAGCGTCAGACAGCTAGCTTACCTTCAACATCTACGCATCCTGAAGGCGGACGGGTGTGGCATCGACAGCATCGAAGGCATTGACCAGCTAGATGGACTCATCACTTTAAGTTTGTGCAATAACTCTCTTAGCGAGATGCGTCTAGAGAACACAGCTTGGACGAGATTGGAGACGCTTGAAATTTCAGACAACAATGTTATTGAGATTTCAGGCTTGGAAACGCTACCTTCGTTAAGGACACTCGATCTAGGTAGGTCGGACAGGTAGATTTTCACAAAATGAGAGCGTTATTGATTCTCTGTTGCTTTTTCTAGACTTCAATAGGTTGCAAGGTTTGTCAATAGCAGCCCCCTCCCCGAGTCTACGAATCCTAAAGATCTCCAATAACTCGCTCGGCTCGCTGGATCTAACTCAAATGCCAAATGTACGGACGGTTTTTGCCGACTGTAACAGGATTACAAACTTGTCCGGAACAAGTCGTTTGAGAAAGCTGGAAAACTTGAGCTTGCGAGAACAGAGGCAAGGGACTATGTAAGTGATTGACGCTAGCGAGTGAATCTCGCAATACTGTGACTGACATCTTATGCGTTTGTTTGATCTACACAGCGACTTCCCAGTCAAGGATTTACGGGATATTCGACGGCTCTACCTTAGCTGTAAGCGTATCGAGTGACGTGTGCTAGCTGGGTCAAATTTGACTGATTCCCTCTTCCTGTCACAGACAATCCGATACCCGAAGCTTTCCCGAATGAGCATTTCCTCAATCTTACTTTGCTGGAATTATCAGGCTGTCGCTTAACATCTTTACCAACGGACTTTGCAGCTGTAGTACCGAACTGCCGAGTGTTAATCTTGGATAACAACTTTTTAACCACACTGGCACCCGTGGCAGGTGCAAAAAGACTGCGCATCATCTCTGCCGTTGGGAATAGACTAGAGAAGGTCAAAGATCTCTTGGCCATATGGCTCGAATGTGGTGAGCTAGAAGTGCTTGATCTTCGGTAAGTTCTGCGTTTTTATCTTCTCCCGGTAGTGCAGCGAAACTTTCTAACTGCTGTGCTCCCATTCTAGACTCAATCCGATGACACTCGGCTTTTATGCTTCTCCCAATCTTTCAGTGGCACCCCCCAACTTGAATCTATTGCCAAGCGAAGAGAACGTAACTTCGAAAGTGTACAAAGCACTAGACGCACAACATCGCCATACTTTACCAAATGAGTGGCTCGCTCGGCGTACAGCATACAGGTCACTGATGATAGAAGCTGTACCATCTCTAAAGCTACTTGATGGTTTAAAGGTTGGCCGCACTCAACGTCAGCGTGCTAGAGAATTAGTGGACAGGTTTGCCAGCTAGAGAACCAGTGGACAGGTTTGCCTGTTAGCAAGTTGTAAGACAAAGAGACTTTCCTTCACTTTGAATTATCTTTAGAAGTAGCAACATGAGTGTCAATTGAAGTGTCGTGTCGTTGTGTTCTAGATCGGCAGGCATTGTGCCGTAAAGTATCTTCGTTGTTGTATTCGTGCAAGAACTAAGATTGATACAGGGGTGTACTCGAGCTCTCTACCGTGGTGTTATAACACTAATGACTGCATAGCTGCCTCCACTTTTCACTTCCGAAGAACACCAGTCTTTAGTGCGCAATTGCCCGTTTGAAATCATATGAACTGCCTTCTGCCCTGCCTGTTGGATAGATTCTCTCGACTTTCATAAAAGGCCTTGGGGTGGGGAAATGAGCTGATTGAGGGAACTTCCTCGTTATTGATCCTGACGGCGTTGTTGAAGTCATGGTAGGTGGAGGAGAGGCAGCACGCGGTCCAGCGAAAGGCCCGTCTTCGTCCTCTTCGGGCGGCGGAGGTGGTGGCGGCGGTGGTGGTACACCTCCCATCCTTGAACCTCGGCGTGAAGAAGTGAAGTCGTCGTCTCCTGAAGGAGCAGGAGGTGGAGGTGGAGGAAGGCGAGACAAGCGACTTGCTGTCTGGGCTGGAGGTGGAGGTGGTGGTCTGCCACTAGCTGGAGGCAGAGGCGGAACGCTTCGTGTTGGCGCGATAGAAGATGATATTGATTCAGAGCTTGGTCTACTTGGTAGCCGAGGTGGTCCCAAACCGGATGGTGTAGAAACGCCCGATCTTGCGGGTATAGAAGGTGGTCCATTGCCATTGACTGATTGGGAAGACGGTGTCCGCGAAGGTAGTCTGGGTGGCAAGGCAGTAGGCCTCGGAGGAGCTATATGACTGGATGGAGGAGAGATGGAAGGGGGTGATGCTGGAGCGCGAGAAGGAACTGGTGGAGGTGGAGGTCTGCGATGCGTCGAGCTTCGCACCGGCGAGGAAGGAACAGGTGGCGGCGGTATTTTGCTGGGTCTATGAGGCGGCGGTGGTGGTGCATGATGAGGAACCTTGGATGCTCCAGACGAGGGTGGTGCTGGTGGTGGAACACGCTTGTTTGTAGAAGATTGCAGCGTTGGAGGTGGTGGTGGTGCAACCGCGGGTGGCGCAGGCGGGCGTATAGCTGGCGGAGGAGGGGCGCCGGGTGGAGACTTGGATGCTGCTGGAAAAGACATAGGCGGTGGTGGTGGTGCGACTGGCGGAGGACCTCTGTATGCATTTGTCGGTGGTGGTGGCGGCGGCGGCGCTGAAGGTGCGCCCGAAAGTCTTCCAGTTGGCGGCGGTGGTGGTGGAGCAGGAGCACCAGGTGGGCGCGAAGATGCTGCAGGTGGTGGTGGTGCTCGAGGTGCGGCTCCAACTGGCGGTGGAGGTGGCCGAAAGGCTGGAGGGCTCTTTGCAGACGGTGCTGGAGGTGGTGGGGCTGATGGTGCTGAGCGTGGAGGGGCAGGAGCAGCTGCAGGAAGACCAGGTGAAGCTGGAGAGCGGCCTACAAGGTCATTCAGGATAGGTCGTCAATCAGCGTGTGCTTTGTGTGATGCACACGAGGTATACCATGTCATGCTAGGCCGGTCATCAGCACCTACCAGTGGAAACGGTACCGCTCGAGTGCTTCAATTTGGGCATGCCGCCAGCAAACAGGCCACCGAGCTGGGGTGCACTTGCCATGGCCGACACATCTGCAGCTGATGGTCCTGATGCTCCGCCAGGTGGTCTGGGTGCAGAGGCAATGCCACCGCCGCCGCCGCCAGAGGTCGCCTTTGCATCGATAAGAGGAGCGGATCTATATGGCGCTGTCAGCAAGGCGCTCTACCCGTGTTCCATAATGTGCAGCTCTGCTCACTTGTCGACTGTCACGGTATGCTTCAAGCCTGGAGAAGGTGGTGTGGATGATTGCGATGATGATAATGGTACCGCCGTGTCAGCCATTCTACTCCGCCTTTCCTCACGACAAGCTCGCTCGCAGCGGATACACACCTCTGCCCTTCTTGATTTGCTCCTGCAGAGCTGCGTTCATCCTGGCTGGCTGGCTGGTTGGAGGTGCTCTGACAAGCCGAGGTGTCGTTCGCTTCCAGTTGACGTCGTCCACAAATGCACGACGAGAAAGGCAGACGAGCAATTTAGATGACCAGCCGCCCGCACAGTACCAGTCACACAAGGCCTGGCACACTTCTGACAACCTGTCCTGCACCTCTGCTCTAGCTGACTTCCACCTTCTGAACACGCTGCATACTTGTCGGCAATTTGCTTAGATAAGCTTGTACGCGGCAAGCAGGTTTCATCACTGCAGCAAAAAGGACGTACATCTACAATACTTACAAACAACTAATGGTTCTTACGATTCCTGTCATCTGGAAACAGTAGGACTTTGCTATGGACCACATCCACTTGGACCATCACTTGCCCATATACTCTGACTTGGTCGCGACGAACATGTTGAAGAAGAGTAGGCAAGTAGCTTATCCAAGCAATTTCCTCCTTCGACGGCAGGTAGATCTTGACGTGATTAACGCGTGGTTTAGTCACGTTCCATCCTACGGCAGCAGAAGCGGTACATATTCCTCCCGTTTGTATGGCGGAATCGACCAACAATCTGATGGCCACCTCGACAGCGTCTCGACCCCATTTTTGCCCATAATACGCCGTATCCTGCACCTTGCAACCAGGAATATGAATCTCAAGGTCTGCGTCTAGAATGTAATTCCTGTCTAGGAAAAGCGCGACAGTGTTCAAGTGTTCAAAGCGTTGGAACGGATAGTCGGTACGGAGTTGATGTAGATGTTCATATGTTTCCGTATTCACGCTGGACCACTCGGTGAACTTTAAATCGAGTGTTTCCACCCTCGGTGCTAATGAAGTAGCGATTTCTCTAATATTCGCCTCCCACACGTGGTATTGTTCTGCGTCCGATGTCAGATACAGAGTGAGGCGTTTCACGGAAGGGAAGGAACCGTATTGCCAGAGTGATGCATCATCTTGCAGCTGGCCTCTTGCGCAGAAGTTGGAGGGTTCAATAACGAGTGTATGCACGTTCACGAAAGGGATTAATGAGAGCGGGCCACTATCATTTCCCTTTCCATCGGAAAGCTGGAAGCCTGGATCGGCTTGAGGAGGATTGCGGGCTAGGATGCGTCTCACAAGGAAATTCAGGACCCCGAGATTGCGTGCAAAAGCTCGAAAAGCAGGAATAGGAGAAATATCACTGAGGACTCCGACATCGTCTGCCAGTCCGTCGTCTTCGACCTCTTCAAGCCATTCCTGCGCGTCCGACGCTACAGATGCCGATATTCCCACAGAACTGGCGGGAGCATCCAACTCACTGTAATGACTATCGGATGAGACTTGAGATGGCCACGTGCCGGCCGACGATGCACCATTTGATATGACTTCATCTGACTCTCGCGAGCCTCGACTTGCGTGGTCCAATGAATCATTATCAGCGCTGCAATCTGAACTTGCATCGCTAGGGCTAGGACTTTCCATATGCAGAGGAGTGGTCCTCGTGCCCCCTTGTTCTGATGAAGGTGATCCATGTCTAATCAAGGTGGCAAAGCGGTCGGCCCAACTCAGCTGCACGAATCGTGTTTCCGGGGATACCGACCCGTTGCGAGACTGTGAATGAGTAGGGAACGACCTCTCAGATTGAGCATGCAGATGTCCGCTCGGGGTAGCACGTCGGTTTTGACTGATCTCCGTAAATTCCGCTTCCAAGATGTGCGAAGGGCTGACACTTCGCGAACAGTCAAGATTGACGCCTCCAGAGCCTTCATGCATGTCATGTGTTCCATTTTGAATACTTCCGTCCTCGCTTATGCTGGTACGGTCACGACCTGAATGCTCATAGACATCGCGAGGAGGCGGTGAACAAGAAGGGTTGCTTTCGGAGTCTGCATCCTCGTCTGAATCTCCCTCCAATCCAGAAAAACGTTCCTCTGAAGTTGGCGTATGCCACCCTGATGAATTGGGGTTCAGAGGGGCCAAGTTCTCACTATTTATGGGCAAGTTATCTTGATCATCATTGTCCGGTGAGGACGGTTGACCTTCAGACTGCCAGTCGTTCCCATTATCTGAAAAGTCATCAAACCCAGAGTGTAAACTTTGATTGTCATCGTTGACTAATGCGTTGTTTGCACCCATGTATTCATCGTACGGCGGATACAAGCGCAGAACCAGCGTGTGCGTGTTATTCAGGGTCAAGATAATCCTGCCGAGGCTTTGGAACTCCTCATCCGTTTCGCTAAATGGTCTGCTGTCGACAAGACGAATCGCGTTTTGCACAATGTTGTCCAGAGCAATGAATTGACTGCGGCCTCTTAACGTTAAGGGCGTATGGGCTTGAAGAGCGACGACCCGGCGCAGCCATCTGCATACAAGGCAGAACTGCAGCAAAGTCTCTAGAGGCAGTAGATGACAGATGCGAGGGCCTACATTTGTAGCAGTCATGAGTGCCCGAAACCGTTCGTTAGACATGGTGTCGGGTTATCGAGGTGATGATGCTGACGACAAGAGGCGAGAGCAGTGGGCGGTGAGCAAAGCGCATCTTTCACCTAGATAACGGTTTGTAAGAATTCCATTCGAGTCGCTAGAGAGTACGCGAATTTACACGTGTGGTTGTCTCGACTGTAACGTTGGTCATGTATGCGTGGTCAGTCTTGCTTGAATCGATTGTCCAACATCAAGGCTGGACATGAAGAAGTGTGAGATTCGGACTGCCCCAGCTTTTGCTACAAGCTTCATTTGGTTACAAGACGAGCTTTCCGAGCTTCATCTAATTCTCTCGTCTTGTCCCATATCTCTTGATCGAGTTCGCTTTTCCCGTAACTTTGGGCCAACAGTCTAGCCACTGACATACGTAAGACGAGGTCTTCTTGCGTGACTGACTTGTTTTTGCGCATACGTATAAAGTCTGTTTGTATGTACTCGCTGACCGACTCTGGAATATCGAACTTGTCACTTGCTGAAGGCAATAAAGCTTCACGCCAGGTGACCAACTGAGAGTGCGAAGGGCTAGAGGAGATGGGTGAAGAAGTACTCGAAGGGCGGACATGCATGGTGCAATCGACCTGAGACGGCTTAAAGTCAGAACATTCATCCCATTACTCCAGGCTGCAAGTGCGCTCACCGGTAACAGACTTTTGCCCTTGCTGATGACAATCATCGTAAGGTCTGTCTCGAAAGTGAAGCTAGAGAACGGGAAGACATAGGCTAGAGTCTGTTCTTGGAGTACAGAAGCAAGTGCTTGTATGTTCTTGACACCTAAGGAAAAAAACAGGGGTAAGGATGCGAGCCTCTTTGTCGGCTATACTTGTAAGAGATACACGTACCTCTATCTTGCAGGTTTCCTTCACCCATCCGCGTTTCGTCCACCAATACTACTGTACTTTGAGGCAATTGTAGAACTCCACTGATTAGATTTTCGTCCCTACTTTCAGGGAGATATTTGACCTTGTTGAGCTCGGATACGTGAAAGTCGAGCTTTACAATTCGAGGCAAGATTTTCTCGAGTAAAGTTTGAAGGTTTTTGACTAGGTTCGCTGTGTTGTCCATTGTCAAAGGTAGCACCAGATTGATTGGGAGCTGGCCTAGTGCTAGCGCACCTCGGCGTGTATGAATTTTGCCGAGTAGTGAGATAAGAAGCCATTCGGCTGCTAGTTTGTCTCCCTCCAAGACTGTTGAAAGCTGATCTATCAGTTCTTGACGTATCGAGGCTCCCTTCTCTGGCGAGCTTTCAAGACGTGTGTGCCTGGCAGTGGGAAGACGATAGATAGCGTGAAGTGTTTTTATTTGCTCTGGAAGTTGAGACGTGGAAGCATCGCTACTGCTGGGCGAGTCTTCAAGAGATGATGAAGAAGGAAAGCTAGAGTAATCTACCACTCCGATGAAGTCCACAATCTCGGTGATTTTCACATTGTCGGTGTTGAAATCGCTCGGTGCTCCTGTTGTTGGGGTAGGATATGTTTTCACCAGCGCGCTCGTATGGGGCACGCCTGGTAAAGGGAACTTGTTTGCGAGGGTACTGCTGCTGGAGGAGGAGGCAGACGCGTTCTGTCCGACTTGCAGGCGAGACGCAAGCTCGCCCGCTAGTGCATCCGCGTCGCCATGTGAAGGTGATTTATTGCGTGTAGACTTCAGCTTGTGCCAATCTGTTTCGCCAGGTATCGATGTCGCGTAAATGACCTGTCTTTCGCGCAATTGAGAATAGTCCGTGCTTTCATACTGGATGGCAGGTGCAAAAGGAAATGAAAAGGAAAGGAATCAGTCAGGAGAGTCGCTCTTGCTTGACAGTGCTGAATGGACATACTCCTAATAACGGAGATCCGCTGGCGGCGCTTTCTGAGTATGCGCAACACCCTCTACCGTTCTCGCCGCCTACGTTCAAAACGAAGACTTCGTTAGGTAGTCCAGTATCTTGAACCATGCATCTGAAGCGCGCGAGCCGCCCAGCAGTGTTGACGTCTTCGAGGTTGGGTATCTGTGGCAGTACATTATTTTTCAGAATCCTCATTCTGCCCTTTCGCAAGACGCGTGCGTTTCTTGCAGATCCGTCTATGCGTCTTCCACAGTCTGCTCTACTCACAGCATCGACATGGTCGGCCAGGATGGATGAAAAGTAATCTCTGACACCAGCGTAAAAGTGTTCGCTGGCATTCGAGTCTTGCTGGGCGTCGCTGCTGCCATTGCTAATGCTCCTCGCGAACAACTCTGCGACTACAGACCGCGGCGTCTGGATCGCGATTGCTTCAGCTGAAAACAACGTACAGTGGTCAGCTTGCGGAGGCCTGCGAGACTGGATAACCACGCCTACGAGAGGGTGACATGATTCTTGTTGCGGCGTGGTAGCAAGCAGAGGCTGGCTCAAAACGCGTAGAGTGGGTGCTCGGGATGATCGAGACGTTATGCTATATCAATCTATACGCAAGTACGGAAGCTCTGCGGGTTCATGAGCTAGGCAGGTCAGTCGGGTGTGGGACAGTTTGAGAGCGGCATAATGGTGCTATCAACTTGCACCTGCGCGTTTGAACGATGGGATTCTGTCGTGGCGGTCAAATTGCCGGCGAGTACAGAAGCGGGCCGTCTACATTTCTCTTTCTGCTTTCGTTACTTTTGCCTACCAAGACAGGCTCTTCGCGCTTTCGTATGTTGAATGCTTGAGTCACTGTCTGGACACTAGCACGAATCGTCGCGCATCCAGTCCATTCACATCCCCCAAGGCTCTAGATTCTCATCGTCCCGCCAGGCGAGAAAGCTCTCCAAGCTGGAGTATCTACGACCGGTCAATCCTCGCAGACGATGCCGAACCTATTCCAGAACGTTCGCAAGAGTTTTACTCTGCTGAGGCGTGGTGCAGAAGGCGTACGGCAGGTCAAAAGTCCACATTTGGAGCATCTTGTCGGACAGGCTCTAATTGCATGTCAAACCGGCACTGTCCCTTTGGCTCAGCCAACTCGCCGATATGACTTGTTGGTACACACAAGGACACCAAGGAAAGGCTATTAGAAAACATACCCCACTTTTACTTCCTACTATGTCTCCAGCCTATGTCCACGCCCAGGCATTTCTCCCAAACCGACCATCCAGGAAAGTACTGGTATTGTATAAGCTGTCAAGAGCCTTATCGGACATAGCATGCTTGACAAGAACAATGTCTAGCTGGAAGAGATGTGGTGACTATGTAACTTGCTCGCCCGTCAAGAGGAATTTTGCTTCCTGAACAATGAACAATAAGAATGGCGTACCCATTCGAACGAACTGCCTGATCGGAACAATGGCAAAGCATTCCTGCAAAGAAACGGCTGGTATTTCCCTGCGCAAGAACGGTCAACTGAGAGCTTACAACATCTTACAATATGCTGCACTTGTCATCCATGACCTCGTGCAAGCAGGATGCGAATCACGCGAAAAAAGCGCGAAGGAAAAGAGTGTTCTGGTCATTACTTGGCTGAATGGATCGTCGACAGTCATCAGGTTGACAAGCTGACATCGAGCGTGGCTTATTGCCTGTACCGTGGCTTTCTTTTGACGTTGTACCTTTCTCTCGCTCTCTACCTTATACCGGTACCTTCAGCCAAGCTAAAAGAATGGACTTCAATAGAGAACAACTTGAAGGTGTACGGAAGCAAAAGGCCGTTTACGGCCGTCTACGAAAATCAAACAATGATGGTACAAGAATATCTACACTAGTGCTTCCAAGACGTACAAGTATCACCCCCTGAAAGTGACTCCAGAGACATGGCTTGCAGTTGGCTGTAACGCCACCATTGACGATAATCTATATCCGCCACAATAGGTGCCGAAGTGCATCCCCTCTATCGTAATGAACAGTTGCTATCTCTATTGTGGATCAAGTCCAGCTAGGTAAGCTTCTTTTTGCCGAGCCAGTCACAAACTAAGCCAACGGTCAGAAGTACTGATCTTGTTTCACCTCTCTTCTACTTCTGTTCTCTCTATCTTTTTGTCTGCCTTTGCTTTGCATCATCGTCGTCGCATTATAGGGTACTCTACCTTATACCCATTACACACATTCACTTGAAGAAGATTTCAACAAGACATAGAAAAAGAAAAGCGTCGGCTGGTCCTTCCTTTTCCCATCCTGTGTCGGTCCGAATTCACTCTTCCCTGTTCGCAATTCAGCAGCATATCCAAAGCATCAAGCATTACTACAACCTAGCACGCCTTCTTATTTCGGGTAAGTCGTTTTACTACTCATTGTCAGGAGAATGGTGGCGGCAAAAAGACTGCACGCACCGCTCCGCTTTGTTCCTTTTCGAAATCCCACTCTACCATCATGATTGATGATGAGATGGCCCAAGCTGATAAATGATTGTTCACTACCCCTGTCGTGTATATCGGCCTTTGTCTGATCCAATAGGCATTTGCAACAATTAAGACTCCTTCCTGCATAGCCGTATCACTTGTAAGTCTTACTTCAAGCTAGACTTCCACCAACTACGTCCTTCCTATTCACATTCTCTCATTCTTCACTGCAGACAGACCCCGCACATCGTCTGGCTACGAGCAGCGGTCTGCATCTTTCCACCTCACCGGTTCATCGGTTCGCGCAACATTCCAAACCCACACTCGCTTCACACCCTCATCAAGTCAAGACCACATCACATCACACCGTAACAACTCTACGTCTCGGATCACCTCCCTAGCCAGTCTCGGGCAGCATTCCATTCGTCAACGGTCGCCACGTCCCACAGGATTGTCGATATCCGCGATAACCCCGCGGCATCTCGAGTGAAACGTTAATCGCAGCCCTCCGAGGTGAGCGAGTGCTCCCCTAGAAGCAGCTAGCTGGGTGCATCCAATACTGACGCTGAACCTTTTCGCCACAGCTACAGCTCTCCGAGTCCGGCACGACACTCCTCAAGAGTTTTCGTGCAAATTCATTACGTTTGTCGTCGAGCGAGGCCGGAAGAAAACTGGTTGAAGCTTGAAAGTGGTGCCCTACGGTGTTCACCGCTCAGAAGCTTTCGGAGCTGCTCCCCAGCCCGGGTCACCCAGCAGATCCAGCTCGCTCACAAGATCCAGGAAAAGCCAGCTACCGGTAGCTGGCAAGAGAAGGAAAAGGCCTCTCACCAGCTCCCATCCACTCGAGGACCGAGTGTGTACCCTACACGCTCACTGTCCCTGCACCCCGCTCTCATCCATTTCCCACCATCGTCCACCGGTCAGACGCCCTGAAAAGTTTCTTCCTCGAGACCGGCGGCCTGCTACAGCTACACCATCTCACTCGGATCCACCACTCGACAGCAAGATCCATCGACCATATCACACCCTTCTACACCACACCAACCCAACACCCCCACCATGCGGTCCACTTCATCCACCACCCGTCGCCAGACCAAGCAGATGAAGCGAGACGAGCAGGCGTACAAGGAGATGAAGAGTCAGGCTCGCCAGCACTCATCTTCAGGCGAGGTATCTCGACAAGCATCACCATCAGCAGGAGAGTACAAAGTAGAGGCTGCTTCTCCATCTGCAAAGTATGAACAGCCAGACTACAACGAGGATGCAGAGGACGACGACGACGGCGAGGAGCAGCTCGAAGATGACGATGAAAACGACGCAGACGAAGAAGAGCTCCACGACCATGCATCGGGAAAACGAAGTGCTGCTGGTCCAGCACTAAAACTATTCGGATGCGCTTACCCTGACTGCGGTAAAGCTTTTGCAAGACGTTCTGACCTCGTTCGCCATAACCGCATCCATACCAATGAGAGGTGAGTGTGTCTGGCTCCGACGGCTTCCTTCGGCCGGAGGTCCTGCTGGACGAGCAGGCTGTGTGCAACAGCTGTCAAAGCAGTCCTGACATTGTCTTGATGTCCTCTGCAGACCATTCACATGCGAGGAATGCGGAAAGGGCTTTATTCAAGCTAGTGCTCTCAAGGTACATTTCCGTACTCAGTAAGTCAAGGCAAACCACATTTGCTCCTGCCAGAAGAAGAGCACACCACTCATGTCTAGACTGTTCTGCTTTGACAGCACCGGTGAACGGCCTCATCTGTGTAGCTCCCCTGGCTGCACAAAGGCCTTCAGCGATTCGTCCTCGCTCGCCCGACATCGTCGTGTACACACCGGTGAGTTCCCACGCTTGACCTACCTCACCTCGTGTGTAATCTGCTCCATACTGACATACTGTCTTCGGTCTTCCTCCTTGTTCACAATAGGAGAACGTCCCTACGACTGCCCTCGATGCGCAAAGCAATTCTGTCGAAAAGTCACTCTCACCCGGCATCTCGACCGAGAACACGGTACCGCAGCCAGTCTCCGCCGCAACTCTGCCAAAGATAAAGTGCCCTCACTTTCTACCCCAGGCATCGACATGATCAATGCTTCGGGAATTCAAGCTTATTCTGACATGCGACAATATCGACATGGCTTCCAATCTTCCATTGATAGCTCTCAAATGAGTCCCAACAGCGATAATGGTATTCCACTGCATATGGCTCTTCAATCCTCAGGATATCGCCAAGAAGTTGGTGCCAGAGTTTCAGCCGGACACCCATACTACTATCAGCTCCAACAGCAGCAGCATCAAAGTCAACATGTCCGCGGAGCAAGCTCATTAATGTTCCGTCACGATGCAGAGAATGACATGTTCATGGATGAAGATGATGTTGTAGAGCAAGATGGTCCCGCTGGTTTGCATACTCCCCAATCTTACCATGGAATGGAATCGAGCTATCCCACCAATCATCACGCGTTCATAAAGCACAGCGCCCCTCTAATCGGACTAGGCATCAATATGGGTTCAGGACACGTTCAACCTCTTCAAGCTCTTCGCAGAGTACAAGCAGATGGCAATGGTCCTTTCCTCTCGCCGGGTCACAATTCAGAACGCTTCGAAACTCACCCTCGAGAACGATGCTATTCTCAAAATTCAAATCATTCCACACTCTCAGCTCCCCCTGTTATGCAGCATGATATGTACTACCCTCATTACCTATATCAACAACGCCTTAATCATGAAGCGGGTCCAGAGCTAGCTGGAGCTGCCCCATTTGCGTACACATCTGCCGTGAAACTTGAAGAGGTGTATTCACGGCCAGCCAGCCCTTTTTACCAAGACAATGATCTTCCAGATTCACTCTCTCAACCTTTTTCTGAAGCTCAAGACATGTCAGTCAAAGTTGAAGCTAGTCCGAATACACCAATGAAGGTACAAACTCGCACTGTCTCCTCTGCTTCGATGCAGGATATATCTCCACCATCTAGCCAAGGCCCTGTCCAAACAGAGACTTTTGTTTCACCAGCTTCCATCTCACCTACCCTTTCGGTGCAACCTATCACTATCTCAGGTCCCAATGGTCTTCCTCCTCCAGCTGTAGCTGCTGCTTTGGCCACTTTTAACAGATCATCAGACAATATGCAGCACACCGAGGATGTTAGCTCGTCAATGGACTCGCAAATACATGCTCAACAAGCGGCTCTTGCTTATCATACTGTTCATCAAGCACACAACGGTCATCCTCAGCCTAGCTATCAGATCCATCCTGCGTATCAGCACCAGTATTATCAGCAGCAGATCCAGCAACAACAACAGTACCAGCAGTACCAACAACAGCAACAATTTCACGGGCCTCATGGAAGCTCTCTAGCTGGGTACAACACCGTCGCTGTTCCTAAAGGCGGATACGAGGGATATACACTCTATCCTTCTCCCGCTTCATCATCACAACCGCAATTCACCGCACAGTTCGCCAATGAAGGAAATATGACACCTGCTTCTGCTACGGCTCCGAGAATGTATACCACCACTTCTCATCCAGGTATGCATACTACCAGCCAAACCATTTCTCAATACCATAACGATCGGGAGAACCATTACATCAATAATCGATTAACAGTTGCATACACTAGAAATGCACCTGAGATGCAGATTGTAACTTCTGCTCCACTATCACTCGTCAACCCACATGAACATGGTTCTGCAAACACTAGCTCTCCTTCTCCACCTTTGTACGCAACGCCTACTTCCGCCCACGATTCCAGTGGTCTCCTTCCTCAAATCAAGTACTTGCAAGCACCTGCATTAACAAGATCGTATTCTTCTCCTGTTTTGCCTATGAGCGCAATCGCAATGCCAAACACGCCAATGATTCATCAAAATCCTACATTTACAACTACTTCGAGTCTATACACGAATTTTGACGATGATTCGCGAAAGAGCAGCCATTTCTTAGGAGTGACTGCTAGTAACGATCTCGTTGGCGAAGCCTGAAACGCCATTTTAGTTACCTTGAAAAAAACCATATACACCAAAAACTTTTGGCCAAACTGCATATTCGCTGAAAAAAGTATAGTAGACATCTTTTCCTCTTTCATTCTGTTACTGCTCATTCTAATTTTCACCATACATCAATCAAAAGCCTATACTACTTCGCTTTCTTCTTCTCCCCTTCTTTTCTCAATTGCTGTTCTCGCTTGATAATCGCTGTTATCTTTTACGCTTTTTTTCCGTACGCATCGATTAACGATCCTGTTGTATCGATACGAAAGTAATGACGATTTAATCTAGCTCACGAATGTGTCAAGCTTCCGAGGAGACGCTTTGCAGCTATACTGCTTGTACAGCAGTCACTCCCGCTGAAGTACTTGGCAGCATGCAGCTTGCCGCACTTAATACCGCTGATAAGCCTGGGAAGAGTCTCGACTACGCGCATTTAACGAGCGGGATTGCGTACTAAACAGACAAAGCCCTGAGAACCAATGCTCTGCTCTGCTCCAACCATTTCTTTCTGTTATTCAGACACACCTCTGGCTGTTCCGCCCTGCTCGCAGGTTCGCCTCGACTTCGTAAAGCTCGACCTCTTCACCACGTGAACGCCGGAGACAGTAGGACTTTACACGTTGCAACATCAATCACAAGCTCTGAGCGAATACCATCATTATGAACACCATTGGAGAGCCCGTATCTCTAGGATGGAGAGCTGCCTTCTTCATCTTTGATTTCCTGATGCCAATCGGAGGCGTATTCGGTCATTTGCTTTCGCCCAAGAACAGTAAGTTTACAGTGAACTTGATAATTTAGCTACTACCAGATCTTGACTATGCTCGACTTGCTCTCAAGTTCTTTCCGGCTTCACCGCTACTCCCGTCCTCCCGCCCACGGTTGAGACGCAAGTCCTCCTCGATGGAATGGCAGGCTGGTACGCAGCTTTAGCTGGATTACATTTCTGGCTCCAATGCTATCATTCAAAAAATAGAGCTGCTTGGAAACCTATCATTGCATCAACTATCCTCGTCGATATCGCAATGCTCTTCGCGTTCGCTCGGGCGCTGAACAATCAGGGCATCCTTTACGATGTCTCTGCTTGGAGGAAAGAGGATGTTGGAAATGTTATCGGCTACACTGCTATTACTATTACCCGCGTCATTTTTGTTATGAAGTCGACCTCCTCTTCGTCCAGTCTCAAGGGCAAGAAGGATCTTTGAAGTCTTGAGGACACTGATAACCTGGCACTGCGACGGAGAACATTAGGGTAAAGCGAGACAAACGCAACTTTGTATTAGCATTCGATTACAAGGAAAGGGCTTGAATGTCTTGTGTAAATAGCAGGAAAGGCTTCTGCGTCATATCAGCTTGGTAGCTTTGCGGATTTCTCATTAAGAACGGTGGACACGGTCAGTAGCGGGTAAATTTGTCGTTGAAGACCTTTTTCAGGTGTTTTATTGCTTTTTTTTATGGAATGATGATTTGACATAGGTGCAGAATAATAACAACAGCTAAATTGAGAGCTGCGATGATTGAACAAAAAGACTGTCATGCACTTTTCATGACTTGCCCTTTGGTCTCTTATATTTTGAAATTGTTTTTGAATTCATGATCTAAATTGATTTCGATGTTTGTATCAATGTTCTAGGTAGATCTAACTCGCGTTCGATTGCGAGGGCCATGGTAGACTTCTTGGGTACGGAATATGCAAATTGAGCAAGCTAGTTGATGCTTGGGGTATACAAACGAGAGGTATTTCACGGACGGACTTTTGATGAGTGAGCGTAGATGGATCTATGATAATCCAATGATGGTACCATCGTCGGCGAGATCCTGGTCGAAGAAGCCAGGTCGGGTGCTTAGACCAGGCATGGTCTGCATTGTACCGACGAGAGGGTAAATGAATCCAGCACCGACAGCAGCTCGAACTTCTCTGATAGGAAGTGTGAAGCCTTCCGGAGCGCCCTTCTTGTTAGGGTCGTCAGAGAACGAGTACTGAGTTTTGGCCATGCAGATAGGAAGTAGGTTGAATCCTTGCTTTGTGTAAGTTTCAATCTGTTGCTCCGCCTCTTCCGTATAGCTAACGTCCTTAGCATGGTAAATCTCCCTAGCAATAGTCTCAATCTTTTCCTTGATAGATAAATTCTCATCATAGAGCAATTTGAACTCATTTGGTTCTTTGCAGACATCGATGACTGCATTAGCAAGGTCAATAGCACCTAAACCACCTTCGGCCCAGTGATTAGCAGAAACTGCTTTGTCTGCGCCAGCTTCTAGGGAAATCTTGCGAACGAGTTCGAGCTCAGCATCGGTATCGTTGATGAATCGATTGACAGCGACAACGACCTTCATTCCGAATTTCCTGGAGTTTTGAATGTGTCGAATGAGATTGGAGCATCCCTTTTCGAGAATCTCGAGATTTTCTTGCGTGTAGACATCCGACAATGGCTTGCCTGGTGTTACTTCTGGACCGCCACCATGCATCTTGAGTGCTCGAACTGTTGCGACGATAACGACAGCATTTGGCTGGAGACCGCTTGTGCGGCACTTGATGTTGCAGAACTTCTCCATACTGAGGTAAGACGCAGGTAATATCAGTTCTCAACCTTGAATTGCTATAATGCATGTGGTAAAGAGAAGTGGACTCACCCAATATCGGCACCGAAACCAGCCTCTGTAATGACATAACCATAATCATCTTCCGACTGTCCCTCTTCTACACCAGCTAATTTAAGAGCAATCTTGTCTGCCAAGATGGAAGAATTGCCATGTGCTATATTTGCGAAAGGACCAGCATGAACGAAAACCGGAGTTCCTTCAAGGGTTTGCATTAAATTAGGTTTGATAGCATCCTTCATTAAGATAGCTAATGAACCAGTAACTCCGATATCATCTGCTGTAATAGGTTCACCTGATTTACTAGTAGCAACTACCATTTTACCTAATCTTTCTTTCATGTCTTTTAAGTCATTAGCTAATGCTAAAACAGCCATACATTCTGATGCTACTGCGATATCGAAACCTGTTTCACGTGTTAATCCCTTTTCAGTTGGTGCTTGACCAATTGTAATTTTTCGTAGGTATCGGTCATTGACATCGAGAACGCGTTGCCATGTGACTTTGGTAGGGTCGATATCAAGACGAGCGAAGCGACCTTGCTCTTCTTCGGTAAGATCATCTGGGTTGGTCTTGTCGATTCCGAGTTTCTTCAGACGTCTCAGCATGATGGGTGCAAATGTACGAACACCCTTCTTGGCGGGGCAGAGACGGTTGAAGAGGCCCTTGTTGGACTGTGTTGACTCGTGGAAGTATCTAGCATCGATAGCAGCGGCTGTACAAAGAACAAGGGAAAATTGAATCAGCATCAACTCACGGCCACATTGACGGACGAAGGAATTGCAAATCTCACCTAATAGATTGTTGGCGGCTGTAACAGCATGAATATCACCAGTCAAATGCAGATTAAACTCATCCATAGGAATAACTTGAGAATAACCACCACCAGCAGCACCACCTTTAATACCAAAAGTAGGACCTTGAGAAGGTTGTCTAACAGTCGCAAAAGCGATTTTTTTTAAATGACCACCTAAAGCTTGAGCTAAACCGATTGTAGTAGTTGATTTACCTTCACCTAAAGGTGTAGGTGAAATTCCTGCTACTACTATATATTTGCCATTTTTACGATGTTCTAACCTTTTTAACAATTTTAAATCTACTTTTGCTTTGAATTTACCATATAGATCAAGTTCCCCTCCTGCAATACCGATTTCATTGGCTAGAACATCAATGTGCTTTGGTGCTTGCGCGGCAGCGATCTCAATGTCACTAGTATAGCAACAATTTATAAGTCTGTGTTTCAACTAACATGCACGTGAAAATTGGGACGACTCACCTAGGTACCTTCTCAAGCAAATGGAGCTTCAAAGGCTTAACATGTCTCTCCAAGCTCTTCTCCAACCATCTCTCAGCAGAAGTAAGTGTGTTCTGCATGAGCATAGCAACAGTCATAGGTCCGACACCACCTGGTACAGGGGTGATATAGCTTGCGACTTTGCTGACTGCTTCAAAGTTGCAATCACCGACTAGACGCTGTCCTGATTTCTTGGACGAGTCTGTGCGAGGTGAATGTAAGTTAGATGGATGACGATGATCGAGTGTGATAATATCGAAACTCACCTGGGATGTAGTTGGTACCGACATCAATGACGACGGCACCAGGCTTTAGCCACTCGGCTTGGACGAACTCTGGGACACCAATAGCAGCAATAACAATGTCTGCAGTCTTGAGCTGTGATTTCAGGACAAGATTGCCAATTCAATCAGCATTCCGGCTCTTACGATACCCGCACGAGAAAAAGCTACGCTAAACTCACAATCTCAGGTAGGTTCTGAGTCCTGCTATGGCATTGAGTGACAGTAGCGTCTTTCCTCCTCAACATAGCACAAATAGGGGATCCGACGATATCACTTCTACCTAGAACGACAGCGTGTTTGCCTGAGATTTCAATTCCTGTACTTTCTAGTAGGACCATTGCACCTGCAGGAGTACAAGGAGGGAACAGAGGATCTGAAGCTCTTGAACTCAACAGACCGATGTTGTATGCATGGAAACCATCAACATCTTTATGAGGTGAAACAGCTTCTGTAATTCTTCTTTCGCCAGCTTTTCCAATGCCGTTGGATAAAGGTAATTGAACGAGTAGGCCTGAAATCTTTTCATCTCCATTCAGTTCCTCAATTGAAGCCATTACTTCTTCTTCAGATGCGTCTTCAGGTAGGATTAAATGAGTGAATCCGATGTTGGCTTCTTGTGCTGCTTTAGCTTTCATGCGGACGTAGAGGGAGCTATCTGGACGGTCGCCTTGTTGGATGATAGCGAGATGAGGCTTGAATCGGGGATGTTTTGACTGGATCTCGCCAACCCTGTTTGCGATGCCTTCACGCATGCTTCTGCAGATGCGATGCGATGCGATGCAATGCGATGCGATGGAGGCGGACGGGATTGCGAGAGATGGATGGGGTTCAGTCAGTTCGCAGTACACGACACATCGAGCAAGGGAGGACCCACTTTGCGATAGCGTTGCCATCGATGAGCTTGGCTGATGCGCCAGAAGCGCTGTCGACCTGCATGTTTGCTGATGGTGTTGGTGCTGATGGACTCTGTGAAGCTGCTGCTGCTCTGGATGCCGTCCTCGCGCTGAAGCTTCTCGCTGGGGAGTGATTCAAACGGGGGCGAGTGGTGTACTGCGATGCTCCTGCTTCAGATCTGCTGCTACTACTCTCAAGTCGGTCTCCTCCAAGCCTGCACGCTGCTGTGCTCGACGTCGTCTTCTCTCGCCGGATTTGTGCTGCAGCCTTGTAGGACTGGACTGAAGTCCGAGGAATCCGAGCAGGTGTGAAGAAGGTGACTACTCGTGCTCGCTGGGCAAGGTGATGAGCGAGACTCATCCACTTGCTTGGATCTGTCTGAGACTGCTGGGAGTACGCTCTTCTCTGATTGCGATGACTCCAACCCATCCACTATCTGTAAATTTCCATATCTTGAAGATTTACTTTTACTCTGCACCTCCGATCATCCGCTATCTGCAGATTGGGCATTGGAGAGCAAGCAGGTATTGTGCTGGACTGGTTCGTGACTCTCTCTTCCATATGTACAGCTTGGCATGCATGCCCTGTCTTAGACCTTCAACTGGAACTGGACGAAAGCCGGTTGGAGTTGCACGTGCCACTATTCCATACAGTCATTCAAGTCGCAAACACCAAACTTGAGCAAATGGACAACGCTTGCTCCACCAACTGATGATTAATGGTACAATGGGGATTAAAGTGAAATATCAAATATAAAAGGAGGCAAGTGTAAGAACTAAATGAAATAAGTTGCTACCGTCATGCAACGTACGAAAGAGAGAGGACTGTTCTGTTCTGATGGGTACGCCCAAAGTAAAGATTAAGCAAAGGAGAATGTATAAGGGATAGACCTTTTTAATGAGAGTGGTATAAACCAATAGAATTGTCCATATGTAAGGTTACATCGTTGGAGAGAGAGAGAAAGGAGGAACGATAGCAATGGTCTTGAGGAAAGCTTTTGTTGAAAAGAAACTTGAAATGGATAAGAATTGTCCGTGAAACTTTCTTCTTCTAATCTTGTTGTAACGTGGGCCCATGCAAGTACGTAATCTAGTCGATTCTTCAAAGTTTTCACCATCTACGAGTAGTCCCTCTGTCCCATTCTGACTCCGAATACCTGCATATCTTAGGCGAACAAGCACATAACGAGTGCCATTCCAGCAGTACCAATAACCAAACTAGATCCAACCAAATTCTGTCCCTTTTTCGCATTACCAGTAAAAGCATTACTATTGACACCCTGGGTAGGGGCAGCCATTCCATTTGCGTTTCTATTCAACGTAGCAGTTGCTAATACTTCAGAAGCAATAGTAGAGGTGCCAGTGGGAGAAGCTAAAGGATCAGCAGTTCCCACAAAAGAAACATTAACAAAAGGACCAGAATAAAATTGTGTATAAGTAGCTATAACTGGTTCTGTGGCGTTTACTGTAACTGTTGCAGTGACGACTGGACCAGATGGTGTAATCTCAAACGCAGAAGTGTTAGGTGGTAGACCAGAGAACATTCCGTCTGTAAGAGTATTGTTCGCCCAAATATAATTCGTAGATAGAGGTGCTAAATCAGCCATGAAAGCTGACGCTACTGCTGAATTGTTCAAGATTCGATAGTCGCGATCATCGACGACGCCTCCATCGTTTTCAATCTTGTAATGTTCAAATTGATAGTATGCTCGAAGTCTTGGATGTTGCTCAAGGAAAGAGGTATTGAGGAACGAATCTTGCCACCAAGCTCTCTGAACCTCGACCTATATCCAAATCCACATCATAATAAGCACAGTCCAACTTTTATCAACAATTACCAAAGAAAAAGGGCAACGCACCTGAGTATTACGAGCGGAGGCAACCAAGTTAGGCAGATCATGCCAAGCAGCACCAGCTTCAGAAAGCATACAAGCTTTATCAGGTTTTTCAACACAATATAACTGATACCAATCTGGTTTAGGAGTTTGATTTGGATAGTATGGGTTTTGTCCGTGAATTAAATCATAAACGAATCCTGGTTCTTGAACTTGATTGATGTTTTGGAAATCAGGTCCCTTGTCTGTTTTCCCGGGGTTGATAATATAGATTTCAAGGACAAAGTCTCAGCATTGCGAATGCTTAGCCGTCATGAATGTTTTCAAACCTCACAATACAAGGAGATACCGATCCAATCGACCTGATCATCGCCAGGGTACCAAGGCGAATAAGGGTCATCACCACCATCGAGTTGTCCGTTACCATTGGTATCTAGTGCTTGCTGATCTGTTACACTTGGGATATCCGCAAAAGTAGCTCCGAATCTATTCGATGCACAATGGAAGAGGTTAGTCCTTTTCCCCCTTCTTTTTCTGGGAATGAAAGTGACGCACGGATAACTGTATCCTACGTTTGGACTCCATACGACGACCGTATCAGGAGCTTCCGCTTTGACTATATTGTACATTCTAGTCCAAGTAGCCTTGAATTCTACAGGTTGAAGCCCGTAGGGCCTGAATAGTGAAGAAGAGAGACGGGTCATTTAGCGTTTACGACCAGATATTGCTCTGAACGGGCAGCCCTCCGACTCACATCCAATTTCCAGAGAATTCGGGAGCCCATCTTAGGAAGACTGTTCTTCCTGAACCTTGGTATGTTCTAATTTGCAGTGCTAATGAGAGTAGGTCTGCGTCTGTTACTGCTGAAAAGCCTTGGTTTGGGTAGACGGTGAGGTATCTGGACGACATGGATGGTGTCAGATGTTTTTAATATACTACCAAAGGTATGCAGATGCTGTAGATAGGCTACTCACATGTCTGCATCTGTACCGGTTGCGGCCTGACGGACAAAATAATGCAGTTTAGCGCCAGGATGATTGAGGTTGGAGACTCTTGATTCTTACAATGTACGCCTCTGGAACAGGTCCACCCACACCAGTTACGTAGTCGTAAGCTGGAACAGGAATAGGTTGTGATAATTGAAACGAGGGCCATAGTACGTTGGATGCTTGGTTGATTTGGCCTGGAGTGTCTTGGTATCCGTCGTCCTGTGGACCATTCAAGATTCAAGCCGGTCAGCCTTGTCGCTCGAATCCAGCGTGGCTCAGCAGGGACAAGAAGCGAAGCTCTCTGGCTTGTCAGAAGCCAGAAGTCGGAGGGATAGCCCTGCTTGCATCGGCCCACTTTGAACAGCAGGGAAAGAGGGTACGCTTACGAGCTGTGGCCACATGCCTGTGTTTGGGATTACCATGTGGATAGTCAGAGCAGTCTGTCAGTATCTCGGCCTTGCTATCTGTGAAGAGGGCACATTGCGCCACCCCCCATCCCATCCCATCGCCAAGCTGGCTGAGCAGACCAACACGGCGTGGCGAGCTTCGGCGGTGAATGCGACTCACCAATGACAAACTTGCCAGCCGGGGGTTCAGCAAGAGCAGCGTTGACAGCAGTGGGCATTGATGATAGTCCTAATCCTAGTGCTACCAGGGCAGCCTTGCTGAGTGTTGATGCCATGCTTGAATAACAATGTGCGATCAATCAATCTTGACGGGAGGGTCGGACGAGCGAGAGTGGCGGCCAGCAGCAGCAGCAGCAGCAGCAGGTGCAGGTGGGATAGTGTGTGTAGCGTGGGTATATAGGACACTCTCTGTCCTTGTCTGGCTCTGTCTCTTGCTTCACCAGTCGATGCGAGTCCAAGTAGAGCCGGATGGAATGTGTCGAGTCGATGTTGTGCTCGATTGCAATTGTCGATTCGATACGGTATTGCCGCAGTGTGCAAGAAGTCAGAGTAATAGAGAGTAACAAGATGGAGTGGAGTAAAGTAGTCCTACGACAGACCGTGACTCAATCACTCGATGCTAAGTATTTCCAAGCAGCTTGGCTACTTTGGGACATTTTCACTGATCACTCTACTGCGGCTATTATCGATTTACCGTTGGTAATCTCCAGCCAGAGACATGCGCATGAACAGCATACGATACGCATTAGGTTCAAGGCTCACCTCAAGAGATTACAAGCACCGTCGTATCCACTTTGCAGCTGATAACGGTGACAAGCTCGAAAGACACTTAGAACCTGTCATCCTGGCCAGCCTCGATCTCTCTCTCTCTCTCTCGCGCTGATTCCAGTCTGTCATCCCCTTGTAGCCTCGTTTCGCAGCCATCTCTCTCTCTGCTGCCTTGCATCTTCCATCTTCCATCTGCACGTCAGAAATATCGCATACATCATGACACCTTTGCAAGCTAGAGGTCTCAACCGTCAGAAACCTGGAAAGCACCTATACAAGTACCGTCAATCCCGTACAAGCTCGAACAATCAGTCGGAGCAAGGCACTCACGTTCTCACACTATCAAAGGCCACATTTGTCTTCAATTCCTGCTCATTCTGTGCGTGATTTACGTCGAGAATCGTCGACAGAGCAGCATGACTAGTATTACAAAATCCAAGCGGATAAGTTCTCTTCATTGCGGTTGGCATTGCCCTCATATTGGGCAATGCAGTCGGAAGAGGGAGGTTCTGAACGATTGCCCGTAGAGATGATTTTCGCCCTTGAGGCACGGAAGATGTTGGAAGTGCAATGGATAGCTTGCACAGCACCCGCTAGATGTAGCGTTCTATTACTGAAAACGAGTTCGAGCGAAGACAACGGAAGTGATCGAGCTAAGCGACTACCAAATCATCACAAGAGTTATATAACGATTTGAATTGATAGAAGCCAACGCCACAGTTACTGTGTTGTCTGGGCGTCTTTACCAATGTCTTGATTCAGTCCATATGCAAGTCTTGTGTTTCTGTCGCAACATTTTTGGCTGAAACTGTCACAGCGCTAGATGGTCTTGTCTGAGGGCCACGAAAGGAAGCGTATCTGCAATGCTGGAGCTGCAAAGCATCGACACTTCCGATCATCCTCGTCAAGCTACGACTTACTATGCTCGACCAGCGCATATATCCTGTTCCCGTGGTATTGTGCTTCTGATGATGCTGGCGATGTCGGAGGTACGGATGAGAAATCGGCTTCTATTTTCTTCTCATTCTTCGCAATCACAAGCTGATCTCTGATTTTCCTTCTGCCGGCTTTCGCCTTCGCTACTTCTTCTAGCCTTCGGATTGCGTTACGCGTTCTTGGTTCGTCGAGGTTTTCCTGTCCAAGCCATATAGGCGTGAGCTGAGACATATTAGATTCCAAACGCCTTAGCCCTTGTACTCACTCGACCAAGCTGTGCATTTCACCCTCTGTGAAGCTTGTTTTTTAATTCTGTTTTGTTTGATTTTCTTGCTTTTTGTAGGGTTTTTCTTTTGTTTGCGTCATGGTGTCATGCTGTAAGAAGCGTACACGGCGTCATTATGTTTTCTTTTCTATTTTCTAATGTTTATGTTTTGCTTTTTATGTTATGTGACCCATCCAAGATGGATGGATGGGTGAAGAAGAAAGCAGAGTGTTGTCCAAAGTGAGCTGTTGGTTTATCGTCGACGGCTCCAGTCTTTGAAATTCGTTAAGCTTGTCTGACAATTCTGCAGAACAAAAGGGCTGTTAAACAAAGGGCAGTTTGTCGAGATCTATGCGCGAGTACGTAAGTATTGTTGGAAAGAAAATCATTATCAGTCGGAAGTGACGACGTGAATTCGAGTCTTTCTCGAATGTAATTCGAAGCAGTGTTCCTCTAACCCGAACAGTTCTCTTCTTTTAGTAAATCATACAAGGTACAGCTAATTGTTCAGCCGCTCGTTCGGCACCTTTTCCGTTCTTGAAGTTTACCAAGGCGCAGTTTGTGGCAGGGACTGGTACTGAGATAGATAGCCTGGAGTGATCAGGTGCCAAGGATGGCAGACATTCAGAAGGAGGGAAGACAGGCAAAGCGAACATCCGCCAGAAGAGTGTCTGTAGTCTCTGTCTCTGGATCTGGTCGGTTTAACAAAACATCAGGACATGAACTTGACACATTTCTCTTCCGCTCAATCATCGCGTAATGAAAGATTGATTGCATGTATGGAGCCTTTCACCATCCAAGAAGATGCTACACGTTTGTTTGTCTTTTCTGATGTTTCGAGAGTGTACCGTAGGGCAGCGAGCTATTGAAATATCCATGCAATGGATTTACTGAATCTTCTTAATTCTTCTTGTCTTTGCCCTCTTGTTTGAGTTTATCAATCTTTGCCTCTCCACCATTGAGATACCATACTCCTAGGTTGAGATATGACTGTACGCGCGCATGTATCTGTCAGCTATAACATCTCTACACTGCGACAGCATTAGCTTGTATGAAGTCGGTACTTACAGCATACGATAGCCAAGTCATGTAAGGAACGAAGACGAAGAGTGTTCGCTGGTCGACTTTGGCCATTTGTACCTGCATTAAAGAGCGATGTCAAGTCAGAAGTGCCGCCTGGCCTACATCCTGCGAGCGTATCTGACTTACAGTCAAAGCAGCTACGGTACCCCAGAGTGCTAGGATATCACATCCAGCAATACCGGTCTGTATAGACAATATTCAAGTAGGATCAGCGTTCAATGATGTACAGGGTATAGATCTCTAATGCGAGCATGAACTCACCTTCTTGGCACCGAAGAAGAGAGGTGTCCATGCCATGTTCAAAGCGAATTGAGCATACCATAGTACCAAACTAGTGGATGCAGCCTCTCGAACGGCTAGACGGGGCGATGTATCCAATGCTTTGACAGCGACATGAGCTGCCCATCCCATTCCAGCGTATAGAGCTCTATTATCGTATAATCGCAAGTTCAGTCAGTTATGTTATTCATGCTGTGATATTCCCCCCGCTTCGGAGACAACGCAACCAAAGGCGAGCTTGGAAGCTGGAAGCTAGGGAACCACGAGTTCATAACATGCAGGACGGCCGCTCACGTCCATACTACTGGAAAGACCCAGCGAGGTGGAGGTCCAGGAGGTGGCTGCCTGAGTGTAGGATACCATGTATTCACATTGTCTTTGGTGACCTTGCCATTCAAGCTGCCGAGCAGGAGGGGCAGACCTACAGCCCAGGGAAGGCTGCGTGGGATGTCGTAGAACAGAGATGGTCTCGATAGTGCTTGTCGTGAGCCGTATTTCAAGTCTGGCTGTGTTATGGCTGCTTACAGTTGGTAAGGCATCTTGCTTTTGTTAAGGTGCTCGATCACGTAATAACAGTTGGAACACTTGAAAGAAGCAACCGAGCTGGAAAGCACCTTTTAAAGGAAGCGATTGAACCTTGAAGCCAGACACAGTCAGAATGAAAGCACAACTGACCAGCCTAACCTGTCCTTGTCCTGGACATGTACATCCTCCTCCGCCACAGCCGAAGCCTCGACGGGCCGCTCTCGACGCACGTGAGATTCCCACCGACTGGCTTGAGGTCAAATCGCACACAGATATCGTTGATTTCCACGAGTATCGTGTTGAGAGCACCTTGAACAGACAGCTGGACCGCATAGCTCAAGCTTTCCTGCCAGGCCACTCCATCAACACCTCCGACTGGACCCAACCAAAAATAAAGACCGGCACTCCATACAACCGGGCAGAAGGTGGTTTGGGGTTTCTCTCTCACCAGCAGTAACTTGCTACCATGCAAGCTCTCAGTAGGAGGACATGTCAGTGCATACCCAAGACACATAGATATCCTCCTTCATCTTCAAGATGGCTTTCATCTACGAGATCAACACGCCAGTTCGAGCCGCCCCTGAAAGGCATCAAAGTAGTCGATCTCACACGAGTACTTGCTGGCCCATATGGTAGTATGCTATTAAGCGACTTGGGTGCAGATGTAATCAAGATAGAACATGTACGTATAAAGTAATTGCGCTTCTTGTTTTCAAGGATGCTGATCTATTCCACTACAGCCTACCAGAGGGGACGATACTCGACAATGGTACTAAGAGCTCGCCAGTACCACTTGTACGAGTACGCTGATGACTTCCAAACCTCTAGGTATCCCCCTTCTGCGCCTACTATAGAACAACCTCCGACTCCGCCGCCCTCGCCTGACGCTTCAGAAGGCAGCTCCAGTCAACTTCCAATTCAAGATTGGTCGAAATTACCTCCAGAGTCTGCTTATTTCCTCGGTGTGAATAGAGGTATGCCTCCTATACTTTAAAAGATACTTCGAAACAGCGCTGATGAATATGCCATGCGACCAGGTAAGAGGAGTTTCGGCGTGAACTTGAAAACCAAAGAAGGGCAAGATCTAGTCCGAAAACTGGTCTCACAAGCAGATGTCCTGGTAAGTTTTTTTTGACGTTTTGAACGATCACTATGTTGACTGATTCAACGATTCCAGATGGAGAACTATGTCCCTGGCAAGCTGGATGAAATGAGATTAGGCTATGAGGACTGTAAAGCTATCAATCCCGGCATCATCTACGCGAGTATATCAGGTTATGGCCAGACTGGACCATACAGGAGCAATCCGGGATACGACGTGATGATTGAAGTAAGACTGACTTCGTACATTCCCTGCTAGCCGCAACAGTTACTAAGATTCTTACCCTAACAGGCCGAAGCTGGTCTCATGCACATTACAGGCGAGCGAGATGGTACACCCGTCAAGGTCGGGGTAGCAATTACAGATCTGACAACCGGTTTATACGCTTCACACGCTGTACTGGCAGCTATAATCGGTCGACAGCAAACCGGGAAAGGAGTTCATATAGATGCGTCTCTCTTTGATGCTCAAATCGCTTCATTAGCGAATATAGCTTCAAACTATCTAGTAGCAGGTCAAGAAGCAGAAAGACAAGGTACTGCACATCCTTCTATAGTACCTTATCAAACATTGCCTACAAAAGATGGTTTTATAATGATTGGTGCTGGAAATGATAAACAATGGGGACTTTTAAGTAATGTTCTCAATAGACCAGAATGGGCAAATGATGTTAAATACGCTACAAATTCAGCTAGAGTTGCAAATCGAAAGGAACTAGTACAAAATGTTAGTGATATTTTAGAGACTAAAACTACAGATGAATGGTTAGAAGCTTTAAAAGGTAAAGGGTTACCTTTCGCACCAATCAACAATATTCAGAAAACTTTTGAACACCCTCAAGCTATTGCTAGAAAGATAGTAACAGAAGTCGATCATCCTCGAGCAGGAAAATTAAAGCTAGTCGCGCCTGCTATAGCATACGATGGAGAGAAAATGCCAGTCACTCGACCTCCACCCGTACTGGGTCAGCATACTCTGGAAGTTTTAAGAGGAGAATTGGGTCTGGACGATGCGGCGATTGCAGAGCTGCATCAAAAGGGCGCACTGTAGAGGCATCTTACTGTATACTCTTTCACTTCAAAACACAATTTGTAACAACTATTGCATCACAATTCGAATATTACACAGAGATGCGATCAGTATCTAGGCTGCGGGGGCTGAGGTTGGCCGCTGTAGTGAGGGTATTGGTGCGGCGGCGGCGGAGGCTGTTGCGCATACTGCTGCTGATGTTGAGGGTGGCCAGGCGGAGCGCCATACTGGGGTTGACCGTAAGCCTGCTGTGGTTGCGATGAGTACGAGCCGTGGGTTTGTTGTTGAGGTGGCTGACTGCTTGGGGCAGAGGAATAGCTCGAATAGCTCGAAGGTGGTGCTGGCGATGGTGCATAGGAAGAATACGATGGTGCTTGCGGAGGTGGTCTAGGAGGCAAACTTGGATGTTGACCATACGAAGGATATCCAGTGTGTGAAGGGTGCTGGGGTGGAGGTGGAGGTGGACTACTATAGCTTGAATGTGCAGGTGGAGGAGGCAGGTATGACGGCTGTACACTGGGCGGAGATGCGTAGGTGGAATTGTAATTGAGATTGGAAGGGGGTGGTGGCATTGCATTCGGGGTATGCGAGGTATAGTGTGGCTGACCAGGAGGAGGGGGTAGACTCGAGATGCTTGCCTGCCTGTAAGGCGCATTGCCTTGAGTCGGCGGTTTGGGCGGCAGTGAGGGTGTTGATGAGCTTGGATAAGCTGAACCTGGACCATTGGAATAGGTGGATGTCGCAGTGGGTAGTCGCGGAGGTGGTGGACCCCCGTACGGAGAATAGGAAGGCTGGGTTGGCTGAGAAGGTTGAGAAGGAGCCATTGAAGGGTAACTCGAGCTTGTGAAAGTACGAGGCGGTTGTTGATTCTGCCCAGCTGGCGAGCGTGGAGAAGAAGGTTGCCCAAGGTTCATCGACCCAAACGAGCGGTCTAAGGTATTTGAAGCAGATGGACTGCTTGAATTCGACATTCTCTGCTTCATTTCCGCCTGTGAAAGCATTTGTGATCGTTCTGCCGCTCTCGCTGAGACGAACTGGGACACTTCACTTTTGAGTGTTCCGACAAGTTGTGCAAGGTCCCGATAGAACTCGGCTCCCTTCCTGTAAAGGTGGTATATCTCAGCAAACAGCAGCAGAGCGCTCTATATTTTAGGTACTTACGTGATACTTGTTCTGACCTCGAGGTACGCGTCGTGAGCTCGTTTGTATCTAGCAACAAGATCCTTCTTTGCCCTTTCAATTTTGACAAAGCGGTCCTGTATCTCTTTACCTTTCTTTCCCGAAGTAAGCTGTCCATATACATTCTGTACCTGCTGTAAAGTTGATTGCTGCAAGGCGATTGTAGCTTGTATCCTAGCTTGATGAGGTCTGAATTTCTCTAGTTCTGCAGCAAAGAGTGTCGGTTCTACATTTTGAGACTTTCGGTTCAGGATGAGTAGTTGTGATATATCGTCGTTGTGGACTCTTTCCTTCAAGTCTGCCAATACATCGTTCCTTTCCTTCTTCAATTTCGATAGACGCGATAACGATTCCTGAATGCTTGCAATGCGCCTATTCATTTCTTCCCCTTCTTCATCCGGGAGATCAAGATCTAGTAAATCACGACCTCTACCTGAGTTACCGCTGTTCTGCTCCACCCGTGCAATCGTATCGCTAAAGATGCCTTCTATGACTTCATCGCCTGCAGCCAACGCATTGACATCATCTCGTACGCTCGACCATAGAGAGAACACTTGATCATCACTAGCTCTCGCCTGACTGAGAGCTTCCCTATCGTTCTTGATGTCAGTGCGCCAAGACTTGGTATGTCCAGCTGAAGGAGACTGCTCGAAGAGGTAGTCATACTTGACACGAGCTTGTTCGCACTCGCGTTGTTCTGTATCCAGCTCGCGGGAACAGTATTCGAGTTCCGCGGTCGCTTTATCGCGCAGTGAAGCGAGCTCGGTGATATACGCATCGGTACGTTTGTATGACTCAGAGTCTTTAATCTCGGCTGACCATGCTCGAACTTGACCTCCAGGATCGGCCATGCTTGCCATTGGATCACCGTTTCCAGTACTCGCACCCGTTGCCCTGAATTTGGCAAGATTCCCTGGTAGACCAAGGTGTTCTAGCATAGCTTGCATCTCTCCATCAGCAAGGTCGCATCTCTCTCCTTCTGTTCTAAGAATCTTTGCCTTCTCCTCGGAGTATAGAGATGAGCTCTCAATGACGCTCAGTGGGACTAGCTTGATGAAGATATCTTGTCCGACTAGCTTTTGTACCTCGGGAGTAGCGTAGATTTCTTGAATAGGTATAGGTTCAGCAACATTGGCTGCCTTCTCGATGATTGGCAAGCTGGCTTCGCTAGGAACGATTGCATGATAGATAAGGTCATTGTCCTTCTGTGCAGCATTCTTGGATTCGCTAATTAGCGTGGAGAGGTTCTTGCACATCTCTTGCAGCGACGTTGCGGCGTCCGTTGGCAGGGTAGAGGCCGCAGATGCTACTGCATTGATATAGAACGAACTTCCGTATGTCATGGAAAGGCGAATAGCCTCCTTGACGTTTGTCTCGGCTATGGTCAGCCTCGCAAGGGCGTCACCATGCTTCGAGCCTGCTATATCGGCCAGTGCACGGTTATATTGAGCCAATGAGGCAAAATACTTGGCTTTTGTCTGTAGAGACAACAGTAGCTAGATATGAGTACCCATAGAATTCTACGATGTGCGCATCCGGACTCACTTGGACGACAACAAGCCATGATCTGTCGAAATAACCCTTGCTAACATTCTCCTTTACATCTTCCACCATGCCAGCGTACACAGCGGCAACCTGCGCACAAATCTTACTTTTCAATCCAGGCGACCTCTTTTCCTCGTTCATACGCTCTAGGAACACTTCGGTCGCTTGAGCTGTCATGAGCGATACGAGTACCTTGATCAGGTCGCGTCCCAGGTCGGTTGACGGAGCATGGAGGAAGTTGTCGTTGATGTAGGTGAACATGCCCGCTGATGATCTATAAAAGTTGAAGGCTCGCTTCAGGCCTTCCGGCGAGGATCTGTTCTGTGCAGCGGCTAATGCCGACAAAGTGGCTGCGATGTTGAAGATGACGCTGGCTTTCTCGTAGGCCAGCGAGAGCTGCGAGATGTTCTTTGATGGTGTGAATGCATCATTCCACGGGAATGGCACTCGTAGATCTGGGAAGCGCAGTTCCAGCAGCTCCAATTGTCCAAAGTAGCGGTACAGCAAGTCTCGTGCAGTCAAGTCGCTGCCAGCCGCTCCCCGCACAGCATCTTGCCTGGCCCGGTTCAAGCTGGCTATCTCTTCGGTGTATCTATCTGCCGGCTCGCCATACGTCGTGCTGATGACCTGCTTGATGGGAGCCGAGTAGTCGACGTCGGTCGTCGTCTTGCGTGGAACCGAGACGAGTGGTGATACAGCTGACGCCATGCTGGTAGCTTGCAGTACCTTGTGCGAGCGACTACACAGTCAGACTGCCGACGAAGTGCACCTGGGACCTCTTCCAGTCACTTGAGGGAGGTACAGCGTGCAAAATACTGCTAGTTGATGGTTGAATGGATAGATGCAAGATCCAATGTCGTGGCCGGCTTGCAGCTCGACGGAGGGTGATCGGGTCAAAGATGCGTGAAGCTCTTGTTGCAAGAACTGCGGCAATGTGAGCCGTATATGTTGAACAACAGCATTAACTGTCTATACACGCCTAACACGACACTTGCGACTTCAGACCATGCGGGAACAGCTTCTAGTGGCGGTCGCCCTCATCAAGGCGCTGCTACCCATTGTCCTCCACACACGCAGCTTCTTCGTTTACTGCTTTCCCATTCACTTCTATTGCCTTCCAGGTAGAGATGAGTCTTGCCCAAGCACAGCGTGCATCTTCTCAGACTGGTATTGCCACCTTTCAATGGCACAGTTGTAATGACATCCACCTCGTCCTTGCCTGTACCAGTCTTGAGGTTGGTAGCCACCGCTTTCACGTTTACCAGTGGCAATAGCTTCTGTTTCATTCCGAATGCCATCTCCCTAGCCGTCCGCTCCAGCTGGGAAGGGAGCTGTAAAGTCAACAACGCTTCGCGGCCTTTGGAGATGTCGTCTGCATGACAAGAGCGGGGTCAGTAAGGAAAGTTCACAAGAAAGTACGCAAAGGAGACAAATCTCACCCGTCCATTCTGTTCCAAGCCTGTTCGTGAGACCTTGTAGCATATTATTCCATTCCTGCGTCTTTTGACGTTGACTAACGATGATATCCCCTAGAACAGTCTTGGCAAGCTCGGTCTCTGACACCGCGGCAGTTGCGTTTTCTGAGACAGGTACTAGAAGCGTTCCATCTCGCAAGTTCATCATATAGTTGGCGAATCTCGCAATCAAGCGGACCAGACGCTGCTGCAACATGCGAGGCAGTGGGTGCATGATGAGGAATGAAGCACTGGACCAATCTGTTAAGAAACGATGAACGCAATGTAACTCAATAAGTTCAAGTGGGACTTGTCTTGGCCTTGGAACAATTGCCCCTTACCTCTATCCAGCTCATCTGAAGTCATCTTTGTGATGATGCGATCCCAAAGGTTAAACATCCACGTGATGTGTCCAATAATCGGCCACACTGCGTCTGATGGCATTCTCATCAGGGAAATCCAATATCATCTGCTGCAGTACAAGATCAACCTACCTCCATCGAAAGTCTCGTTGACTTGTATTTGAGATCCAGCTTGTTGTGAAGCATTGCGGAAAGTGGCTTTATTATCTTGGAGAATTCTCAAACACGACGAAAGTTGCATAATGTCATCTAATATAGCAACAGAAGAGCCTCTGCATGCGTGATAGAATTTCAGTAAAGGTCGTTTCTAATGTAAGTGCAGTACTCACGAATGAAGCTGACGCTGTACCCCCAGCAAAGGCCACAATAATCGAGTTTGCTCAACTCTGGCACCTTGTAATAAGCTAGAAGCAATCTTCCAGCTCTGTCGAAGCAGGTCCACTTTCCCATCTAGTGTAATAGCGACATCAGTGCAAAAATAAAAAGAGTCGGCCCTGTTGAAAATCGCCTACCTGTAGACAATCTGTCCGCCAGAATCAGAACGTCTCTGATGCTTTTCCTACCCACTAAACCGTCTATCAGGGCTTGTGGTAAGTTGCTCGAATTGGGATTGATGATGTTTGCTTTACTTTCGCTTTGAGCTTCATCGTCGACTTTGAGGAGTGATCGTGCATGGCCCGGCTGTAGAGCAAAGATAGCAGGCTTGCCGACGATTGAAGCTTCGTCGAATGCGTCGATGGCACAAGCTAGCGCCAAGTGCGAAGATGGAGAAATAGTTACAGATAAGGGAACTGAAGATTTGACCAGATCGTAAGTAAGTATAGACACCACACCGCGGCTTTATTTCGCAGAACAGACTTACAATGCCTGGGCAGAGGAAGTGTCTTGTCGTTCTCATGGTCACTGGAAAAGCATTTCGTTTCAATAAGATGAAGTTGATAATATTAAAATGCTCACAGATTAACATACCTAGTCGAGTGCAAAAGGTGTAAAGAACCTTCTCTATCTAAGAATGTACCTTTCATCTCTCCAGCTTGCTCCCATACATCAAGGAAAGCCCAATCATGTCGAGCAAGGTTCTCCGGTTTTGCAGTGTGTATAGGCTTGACTACCCAGTCTTGTGTTTGTTGAAGTATAGATGGGTCCGGATCTGCTTTCCGTCCTTCGAGAGTAGAAAAGGCCTCTGATAACATGAATGGCTCCTGTGAAATCGAATAGCTTTGTATACGTGATAACGCATCCCTGGTATCGTTTGATAGAGTGTAAGAGACGGTCACGAGGGTTGAAGCGTCTCCTTGGTTATCGGATGAGAAGTATAGATGAGTGATCAGGCTTGGTACTGGCGGTGCCGTCGACTCTAATAGGCATGCCGTCTGAGAAGTGATGGTACTGGCGGGCATGACAGCAACACCTAGATTGTTTGCACGTCAGTATGAGTTACTTAGATACTTCGTTGAAAGAAGGACGAAAGATTGAGGAAAAGCTCACTCAGAACACCATATTCCGTCCATTCGATTCTGATCTGTGATATCTTAATCTCAGACATGGCCTCTACCCGTCCGCCATCCAAAGCGCCTTCCAAGAATTCCGGAAGATCATCTTCAGCTCCATGAACAATCAAGCTTTTCCTGGGACTATTTCCTCTACTTTCCAAATTATGGCTTCCATCAAGAATACTCTTTGAAGGACTTTCAGATCTATTCATTCCATTGCCAATAATATCAAAGCTTCCAGATCCATCGCCTTGATTTATTGAAGACAGTTCCTTTTTAGAAGGCGATGGAGCACCATTAGGTTCAGTTGTAGAAGGGAACGAACTCGCGAAATCTTCGTTTATGGAATTCAAAGTAGATGATAAACCTCCTATATTGACCCCATTATCGCCTCCATTGCCAAATTCGTTATCGAACATGTCATCAAGTGCTGATAAGTTTAGATCGCCATAACCAGTTTCAAAGCCTGTGCTTAGGCCGAATGATTGTAGGTCTGGCAAGCCAAATTTTTGATCAAGAGACTGCGAGGTAGTCTGAGCCATATCGGCGCTTGTCTGCGACAGGCCTTGCAAGTTCTCGGGGCCACTTTGACTCGCTTGCACAACACCGATACTGCCAGTAACGGGGTTTGGATCTAAAAGCATTGCAGTTGTATTGCTTGAAAGTACAGTGCCGACCGCAGCCGATCCAGAAGTCGTCTGTCGCAATAACTTCGGCTGGTAAGCTTCTTGATATGCAAGAAGGAACTCTGTGAACAGTGTTGAAGGTGCTTCGGGTAGGTTGCTATCCTTCTGCAGCGTAGTACACGGTCCAATGCTTGCTAGTCTTGTGCTTTTCGTAGCTTCTGTCATAGCAATATTCGATAAGCTGAACGGCACTGCCGAATCTTGTACATTCTGAAGTCCTGAATTTCCATTCGTGTTCGATGTGAGATTGTTCAAGGCTTTCTGTAGTGGATCGATAGGCGCCGTGCCGATCAGATTCATACCTAAACTGTCTAGCATTCCGCCGTCGAGAAGTGTAGTCGAAGCGCCAATAGTAGAGGGCATGGCTAACGGCAAGGGCGAAAAAGCTGTACCGAAAGCGGATAGATCTTGCGTTGTCGACAGAGAGTCATCGAGTGATAGCACATAGATTTGGGGCTGAATGGCTTGAAAGGGAAGGTGAACCAGGAAGAGCTGGAAAGAGGACGGAACGATCGTTAGCATGTCTACAATCGAGGACTAGACATTCGATGGACAGACAAACCTCATTCGATTGCAATACAGCAGTCAAGGTCAAAGTACCCGAGAGATCAAGTAGTGCATCGTGATTTCTCTTTCTCCCCTCTCTTGCAGATTGTGTGGGGGTTTTGGCTTCCTTCTGAAGCCAACGTACATCCAAGACAGCGGCAGAATCAAGTCTGACACCGGTATTCCCTTGGGTATTTGTACTGCTAGCAGCGACCAGGTTCGCTTTCGCTCTTCGAGCATCCCAATCGAAAGTGCACGACCAAGGATTCAATTCGTTTCCACGCTGATAGAGCAGGAATCGCGCTGAGCCACGTTGGCTGATGTTATTGTTGTTGACGTCGCTTTTGAAGGATGTGAAGACCGCTAGATAATTGCCATCGGGTGAAAAGGAAAGATGCGAGATATGCTCATGACCACTGTTTCGGAGGATAGCGCCTGGAGCTTCTGGTAGAGTAAGCGTAAACGACACTTCTGGGTACTCGTCGTCAGTATGAGAGGGGAGAGAAGGCAGAGTCATGCATATTGATGGGCTCGAGGTCGCTGCTGCATGTGGAAGCAGGGATGTCGAAGCTGTCGGATGCTGTTGACGTGAATGCGAGCGGGGACGAGGAGCTGGGTAGGCTAGGAGGCCGGTGCAAGGACACCAGGCGGTGATCTTATGCGTGCTGTAAGGTATACGAAGGCATACAGTCGTCACAGTAGTCAGTGTCGTTGACACCATCTTTGCACGTGTCTTTGTGCTCACGCTACATGGCCGGCACGCAGCTTGTGCAGCATGCGCTCTCTAAACGCAACAGCATTGCTGTCCTCGTCATCGTACGTGCCCAGACTGAAGTCGGGTGCGCGACCCTTGCCCTTGGACGCCATGAGCCATGCGACCGCTGCGAGCGAGCAACTGATAGATGCACTCGGTGTGAGAAAGAGCTGGATGGACGAGAAGAGCTGGAACAAGTCGCGAGCAGGGATGCTTCAAGGCGGATAGAAGGAGTAATAAATGAGGATAACACACACTCTACCACTGCATTCTCGCCTGCAAGTACTTCTGCCGTCTTCCTCGATGCCTCCTACTCAGCTCGCCACTCTTGACTGGCCTTCTTTCCACTTTTTGCAGGCAGTGGATGGCTTCACACCACATCGCCTATAATCCGACATGGCTATCACAGAGGAGCAAGCACTGAAGGGTGGGCAGGTCACCACTCGGTGCAAGCTATCCCATCTGACACCTGTAGTCTCCCAGAAACCTTCATCCAGATACACGATTTCCTGCTCGCCCGGTCATGCAAGAAGGCTGCCTCTGCACTCGTCAAAGAAGCACCTGAGAGTGCAGCTTTGAAGGCGAGGACTCCAGCTCCTACAAACAGCAAGCTCGTCGAGATCGTAAAGACGTGAGCCCGACTCTGACTGCCTGTCCATGTACAAATGACCACCGTCTGACCCGATCACGTTTTTTTCTTCACTTTTTTGGCCATCTCACTCTGGACGCCCGCACAATCGCATTGTTGGTCTATGCAGTCATCTAGAACAAACCGTCAAGCCTGTCAAAGCTGCTGCTGCCGACTCGAGTGACTCCGAGTCCAGTAGCGATGAGAGCAGTGATTCCGAGGAGGATTCCTCCAGCGAAGATAGCAGCAGTAGCGACGATGAAAAGGATAGCAAGGCTGCTAAGGCTGTCGCCCAAGTGAAGGGTGAGCATTTGACACTTGTCGCATTGACACACTCTAATCGACTAACTCTGTCTCATGTTTCTTCACGACAGGCAAATTTGCTGCCGTTCCTCCTCCAGTCGCTGAAATGTCATCTACACCCAAGAAAGCAGTCAAGGCTGCTATTGCCGCTGCGGCGCCGGCACCTGCGTCCTCTTCATCCTCCTCTTCCTCTTCATCATCCTCCTCGTCTTCAAATTCATCGTCTAGCTCAGACTCCGCCTCCGACTCCGGCAGCGATAGCGACAGCGACAGTGACAGCTCATCTTCATCAGATGACGACGAAATAAAGACCAAAACTGCCACAAAAGCAATCAAGAAAGCTGCAGACAAGACAAAGAAGGTAGTTGATGAAAAGGTTGAAGATGTCAAAGCACCTGTATCTGGACCCTTTACTGGATTCATGAAAGCCGCTCAACATGCAGTTGAAACAGTAGTTGAGAAGGCAGGACTAGGACACGCTGTTCCGCAAGTCAAGGAAGAAGTTAAGAAAGCGGCAGTTGTCGGAGAGAAGAGGAAACGCGATGCGAAAAAGGAGGATAGTAGTTCGGATTCAAGCTCTGATTCTGACTCGAGTGATGAATCAAGCGATAGCGATTCTTCCTCTTCTTCTGATTCATCTTCTGATTCTTCCGACTCTGATGATGAAGATAAACCGCCTGCTAAGAAACAGCAAAAAATTAAGCAAGAAGGAGGAATTGTTAAATCTACTACTACTGTTCAAATTCCAGCTACTGAAGCTGGTTCTATTCAAATAGCAAAAAAGAAAGTGACAATTACAGAAATACCACAACCTCCTTCCGCATCTGTTTCCGGCACTTCTACACCCACAGGAATGAACGCAGAACGTGCAGCTCTATTAGGTGGTGGAAGCGCAAGTGCAAGTCCAGCACCAATTGCAGGCAAGAATGGCAAGAAACTTCAAAATACACCTTTTAGAAGGGTTAAAGCGGAAGAACATCAAGTAGATGAAAGGCTAAAAGATAATTCTTTCACTGGGAAATCAGGTGCTCATACGAGCGATTATGGCTGGAAAGCTGCTCAGGATTTGATTGTTACTAGAGGTGATTCTTTCAGAAAGGAAAAGAACAAGAAGAAGAGAGGTAGTTATAGAGGTGGTGATATCACCATGGAGAGTCGTAAGTTTCATACAATCCAAACGTGCATGTCCTTACATCTGATCTATGCTGACATGCAGGGCTCCAACAGACTCCATCAAGTTCGAAGAGTAGTTAGGTGCTATTGTGCGATTATGTGACAGCTCCGCTAGGCCCACGTGCATGGACGAGTGGCAAGCAATCTGGTGGTTGGCAATCTGAATCTATTTGGCGCCTTCCTGCCTTCCTTTATTTGGTGGTTTCAGTTCTAATCTTATCTCATCTTTCAGTATCTTCTAATGAATTTGGTGACCCTTCTCTGATAAATGTGACTTGCATGATGACTTCTCACCGAAATGCCGGTGTAACGGTCTCGCCTGTCCGATTTCTCGATCAGTCTTTCTGGCAGGCAAGCTTGATGAGAAGGGTTTCCCACTGAAAGTAAAAGCCGTGAGATAGAGGAAGCTTTTGAGGCCTTTCCACTCTTCTCTGTCTTGACAAGCTTCTGTACTGCTATCTCCGTCGAATCACGCAAGCTTCTTATTCTTTCCAGCACTACTGCCGACTTTCCCCCAGCAGCCTGTCTTTTCCCGCTTCCCGGCCCAGCATGAATGGAAGTGGCTCTTCCCCGTATTATCAAGGCAATTCAACAGCATCGGCCACGAGCAGACGTAGATACATTGCAGTGGGAGCATTCGCTTCTCTAGCTGCAGTCACTTTCCTGCTCGCTCGCTCAAAAGGCCAGTATGACTCCGCCTATCCGACTACTTCCTGGTCCGCGAGTGGAGCCGATCAACTGGGTGTGTCACTGCGAATCACGTTCTCTCCCCGTATGCAACTTAGACTGATGCTTCGTTCCAATCCGTTTGCGAATTGCAGCACAACAAGGGAACGCTGGCTTGATTAGACCTGAAGATTGCCCTACCCTTCCTCAATCTGATAAATCCCCAGACCATGATAGAAGTTGGGCTTTTAAAGAGATCTACGACTCGAATGAATGGAGTTCGCCGGAGAGTAAGAGCGGCAAAGGAAGTGAGATGCGTTATACAGGTGAGTTTTATTCACAACCCCGGATAACATTCTTTTCCATATGCTGACTTATCTTGGCAATTGTCATTTGTCATTGATTGAACAGAACGAGTTCGCAAGTTGATCGACTACACACTCTCAAAGTTCAACGTTGAATCGTTCTCAGACGCTCCGTGCGGAGATTGTGCCTGGCAAACGCATTTATATAATTTCCCACACATCAACTATACAGGAATGGACATCGTACCAGAACTCATCCTCGGCAATTCAAAAAAGCATGCAAGGTTTAAGAATGCAAGATTCATAAATTTGGATCTAGTTCTTGATGAATTGCCACAATCTGATGTTTATATGGTTAGAGATGTTATACAACATTTATCATTAGATGATGGAGTAGCTTTGATTAAAAATGTTGAGAAAACAGGAGCAAAATATTTGATTTCCAATTTCCATAATCTGAAAAGAACAGGAGAAGCTTTAGAGAATAGGAATATTGAAGCTGGTAGATTTTATCCTAATAATGCAATGTTACCACCATTCAATTTTCCTAATCCACTATATTATATTCTTGATATGCATGATGGATATTATGATAGAGAAAACGATGGAATGGGAATTAAATTAGCTGCTGTTTGGAAATTACCTGTTCTAGGTCAAGGAACTGGAAGAGGGTTCACAGTCGATTTCGAGCAGGCTAAAGAGATCGTGTTCATGGACGAGGATCATTAGCTGGTCGAGACTCGTTCGCACTAGAATGCTTGTCGTGTCGCTCGCTGAGCAAGATAAATGACTTAGTATCGGTCAGGCTTGGAAGGTATATATGTAAGATGTAGTCAGATTGAGATGTACCCATCGCAGGTGCGTTAATTGAAGTGTTGGATGCATCTTCTTCATCATGAGACTGGTTCTAACATCGACCTTCACGAGCTTGCGATGGGTAGATACAATTGGCTGACTTTCTAAGTCGATTTAATTCATCTGAGCGATACAAAGGGGGGTATGTTGCGTACCTATATATGATGCTATACTACCACTTCGACAAAAACGTTCCAATCCGTTTAATAGGTCATTTCGTCTCCAGTATAGCTCCAGAATTTCCCACCGGTCTTCTCCTTGGTCGCGTTATCGACGAGCTTGAGTATGCCAGCCACGCTTTCAGCTGGAGTGATAGCGCCGAGCTGTTCAGTAGTAAGGCCTAATGACGCCGCTCCGGCTTTGCCCATGTCAGTATCGACCATTCCAGGACTGTTTGAAAACAAGTCCTCGTTGTTAGCAATTCCTCTAACCTACAAGGCACAGAAATTCAATCACTCACTGTACAGGGAAAGAGATCACCCCAGGCACCTCCTGATCTATCTTTTTAGCAATGAAATTGACAGCCGCTTTGCTGATTCCATAAGCGTTGTAAGTATATGGTTGACTATCCGCAATCTGCCCAAGAACCGAAGAGATAACTACGAATTTGGCACCTCCGGTTGAGTCGGATGCTGCTAGAAGGTCGGCAAACGCCTGATATAGAACAATTGGACCGATGGTGTTGATTTCGAAGTCGGATCGTATGGCCGAAGCGCTCACGCTGCCAATAGGTGTTGTTCCGGAACTTACGCCTAGATAAGATTGGATTATTTCAGATCAGGTCAGTTTCATGTTCATAGTCGCCAATACGGAAAGACTCACCTGCATTTGCAATTATGACATCTACTTTGCCAGCCTTTTCACGTACGAAATCGGCTGCTGCTTTATTATCCTCTTCGACTGCTGAAGTCAATTTGACTGGGAAGACGACTTTAGGAAGCTTGGCTGCTAATTGAGCTAGTTGATTATCTTCTTTAAGAGGAAGAGAGCGAATTCCTGCAAAGACGATAGTGTCCGGGCGCGAGGAGAGTTCTTCGACTAGCTTGAAACCGATTCCTCGGCCTGCACCGGTGACTACGATAAAGAGAGATAGTTTGTCAGCTAATATTCACTTAGATGAGAGTTTTAGAAGAATGCAAGGGCGCACTCAGGTATACTGTGGGAGACATTGCTTGTTTTCGGTGTCTAGTAGGATGGTGCACGTGGTCCGGAGGCGATTATGTTGACAGAAGGACTGCGAAGAGAGTAGGATGCAAGTCGTTGGTGTTTGGAAGAGAAGAAGCAGAAGAGCAGACGTCTCCTTTATATATGCACACTCTCGGAGTAATTTAGTAGAGGGTGTCCGCTTGGTAAGTTCGGGTTTGCTTCACCGGCGTTACCAAGCAGTGGTGTGCTTCGGCAACATCACGCCCGAATGTTGATAATCCCGATATTTACTGACGCTTTTGGCATGACAGATCTCAAATACTGTAGTTGCAAACTAGCGAGATGTCGAGAGTAGATGACAAGCTGACAAGCGGATTGGGGCCGATCGCACGCCCGGCCGAGTCTTCGTTGGACGTGATCATGACCTGACTATAAGACCAACGCCATTGCTTGCACACTACAACATATCACTAGGAAATCACCAGTAGAAAATGAATAATTTACCTTCTAACTTACCCACGCGAAAAGCTGAGTTATCAATACTATTGTAAATTATGCAAGGACTTGGGCTAGCTAGCTAGGTCCATAGCCGGCCGAGCGAATCTCAATCGATTTTCATCCTTTCTCACTACTTGCCCAAGTCTTTGTTGCTTTGAAGTATTTTATGGGCGCAGTGCGTAAGAAACATGGCAGGCTTCATATGTCAAGTCATCAAGCTCTCCGTCTCCCGTTCGTTCAAAATCCAAGGCTCAACAGCTCTGAGTACCTTGAATGCATCAGCTAGGCAACTCGGGGCTCTAGAGACATTTGCTGGGAAAGAGTTGCATAAGCCTGGCACGCTTTTCTTCGTTGCGAGTATGTCCAACTCGCTCTTGTTGCTATCGACAGCCGTGCTGCAGTAGAATCTGCCATAACCCACCTGTCGTTCATAGCCTGGCCTCGCGATAAGGTCGTCACGGAGAGCCCTACTACAGGGCAGAGCGATCTGGTAAAAGAAATACGAGACTTGAGCACGGATCAAGAACTCGAGATCTGGTCAATTCCAGTAAAGACTTTGGATAATCTACGAAAAGCCTTGTTAGCGCCAGTGTTTCAGTTTGTAAGGACCGACACTCGCAACCTTTCCAACTAACATTCTCACGTAGAATGTAGCGTTGACAAGCTGCCTGGCCTTACATTCTCTCAGTGTTGCGTGTGGCTCAGGAAGGATGTCGATCCAAAGACGCTCGCTGAACCTGTACGTCTCTGCCTAAGTTGACGATTGGACGGGCTAATGGACACTAAACCCCAGCTACTCAAGACATTCACAGACTGTTACGAAGCACCTGGGTTCACTGGAGGAGATTGGGGTGCGGATATACATAGCGAAGGTCGCATGAACTGGTACTGCTTGGGCTGGGAGTCGAGGAAAGTGGGTGGCAGCTATATCTACCCATGACTGCAGACTTTTGCTTTCCGTTAATTGTTTCACCGTCCGTAGCTCCACGACGAGTACATGGCAAGTGATCTGTTCTGGGTAGAAGTTAACAAGCTGCAGCCGCACATGGAGCAAGGGTTTGCGTCGTTCATATATTTGAAATCCGTGGAATGAGGAGAAGTGAAAGAATCGAGTAGGGCTGCTCGTCGCTGTGATAAGTCATCAAATTACTACTCCTACTACTCCAGTACTGTAGTGAACCTTCATTGCATGTGATACAATGGCTAAGTCAACCCAGCCAACTTATGATGAGTCAGCGAGCCGTCTCTCTCTACTAGTAACGAAGGATAGCTTGAAGACCAATGGTAATTAGTATTAGTATACCTTCACACCATACGGTAGCTATGAGTTTATGTCAAATCAGATGTTACCATGGTCCAAACGGTGTCATTGACTATTTTTGTGATTGTTGACCTGCATTCCACGGTTTACGTCAGCGGATACTTGCATGCCTCGCGTCAGTGATCCCACAAGAAGGCTCAGAGCAGCTGGATGGGTGCAGAGTGGACGTAACTACTATATCAAGCGTCGTACTTCTGGTTCCCGCTATTACTTGGTCCAGTCAAACTCTGCGAGGCTGTTTGGCGGTACAGAAAACGCGCCCGACTGTTTATTGTTGTTCAAAGCTGGCTCTCTTCTACCGCAACAACTACGACCAACATTGTTACAAGTGAGTGTATGCTGAAGCTACAGCAGCAGCACGCCCTTACGCTTCTACACAGCTACAACCCACCAACATGCGTCTCCTAGGGACATCCATGCTCGTTTCGCTCGCTCTCGTCCTCGTCCAGCAGGCACCATCGGCCACTGCTATCGTCCAGACGGGAGGGAGCTGCACCATGAACGGCAAGCTGGCACAGTGGGTCCACCTCCTCTCTCGCTCTCTATACTTTCTCGACTCCGTCCACCCCCATCTACGCTGCTCTTCGGCTGCGTTTTGACAGCGTCGCTGAATTTGCCACGCGGGAGCAAATCCTAGACCTGCAACTGCATCAACCTATACACCCAGTCACACCTCCTCGTCCTCCTTCATGACCCTGTAAATACCAAGGGCATTGGCAAAGCTGACACTCTCCTCTTGTACTCCTCCCCCAGATGTCTAGGATACGATGGCAGAGCCTGCAGATACCCAGAATACGAGAGATGCGCAACTTTGGGTTCCTTAAGACAGAAGATCAATTGCTTTTGCAACTTTTTCAGAAACCAAGCCGAGTAGGTCTCTCTTCCTTCTTCCTCTACTGTCCTTCCTTGTCGCTGCCTTTGGCTCTGAACTTTGGCCCTGTGACAACATCCCACTTTCTTTTTTTAACGTTTGCTGATCGTTGCGATACTTCCTGTCTTGTTCTGCGTAGCTGCTGGGGTCAAGGTCGATGCTGTACTGGTAAGTTCGAGGATTGAGAAACTTGTTCCTTGTGAATAAAACATTGCTGAACTACATACTCTCACAGAGTGGCCTGCTCACGAATCTGCAGCAAGAGAAGTATGCAATTATGGTTAGTGTGGCTTCACCCCTTTGATCTTCTGCCTCATCGCCAGACTGACCCTAACCTCTCTCTGTCTTCTACTCTTATTTTATGCCCTGCTCCCTCTTCATCTGATCATATATACCACCAGCCAAACTACCGGACCATCTGCTCGTACCTACCAAAATGAAAGATATCAGGACTAGAGCCTATGACGTGGTCATGCAAGTTTGCAATAACGATTGCCAGACAGATCTCCGTAAGTTTAAATCGCATGCTCCATCTTTCGTTTTGTCCTCCTCGGAAGCTTTGGGGTGAAATTGACGAAGCTTCTCTCTCTATAGCCTGCAGAGATGACGAACCTATGCCTCGAAATGGTCAAAATCCCTCTGGAAAATGTCAGCCTAGAACTTATTGGTCAAATGGAAAATGCACTGGAAGACACTATTGTTCATCTTATGATCGTATCAAGAGAAAACCTTTGGCAGATCCACATGCTGGAATTGGTGCAGATGCTAGAATGGACTCTCTTCCTGCTGCCTAGTCACAAGAGGAATAGGACAGGGTTCAGAAATCGCAAAGCTTTACCATCCCTATGCTTCTCTGGCCAACCAGTCTGTCAGGCAAATCGTCTACCCTCTTTCAAGAACTGCAGTTTCAATCTTCAATTTCGGGATTTCCAGTTTACCACATACTTTCTTTGCTTTTCTAGCCATCATCAATTTCTTTTCCGCATCAAATGATTCAGATTTTGGAAAGATGGTCAGCTCCGCTGTGCGGTCGTTGAAACTTTTTCTTGTGATCTTCGCCAACCTTCAACAAATAGATTAGTGTAAAGGAGAGATCAGCAAGCCATTATTTGATTGTTCACCAAGACGAGAAAGGAAGAGAAGGTCGACAGTCAGAACAAGAGTGCGCGTTGACTCAGATGTATCCACATGATCTAGAGGCGTTCTCTCTGTCGATACATGCCCCCGGCGAATGGAGACTGTATTATTCCCAAGACAATCAAATCGTTCGATCAAGATTGGCGCTATTCATTCTTTTCCCCGTGTATCTATTATGTTCTTTTCTACATGTCTTTCTATACCTTTCTACCTTCGCCCGACAGAGTCCTCGGTGTCGTCCTTCACCCAACATTCTTCCTAGTCTTCTATCTCATTTACAGACTTGATGTCCGTTTGAGAAGTCAGTCGTCCAATTCTGTTTTTCTGTTTCATAGATGCGTACCCATTCCTTCACTATCATTTCACGCCTTTCAGGCGTTGCAGTAACCAGATCACTTGCGTTGCTCCAGTTTTAAAGCAGCCTAAAACGGGCATTGGCCAGCTTGATGTCTTTGGTTCTGTCTGCATTATCGTGAAAAGTCGACAGTGGGTTTCGAATGCGTGGAGCGAGCATTTTGGTGTGCAGTCTGATGTTTCCTAGCTTGAATTGCGATATTGGGTGATAAGGAAAAAGAGTACGACGCTCGCCTTTGATGATAATAGTGATGAAAGAGCATTCGGGGAGCAGAAGCGTATATAGAAGGAAGAAGGAGCGAGTGTGGTTTGAATTTTTTCACTTTCGTTTTCCAGTACCCTTTTTAATCTTAGCTTTCTTGACACTTTTGGGAATCTTTTCCTTTCTCTTTTCACGTTTTGCCTCTTTATCTAGGCGATGCCTTTCCTTTTTCGCATCTTTATCCTCGTGCTTCTTTCCTTTTAAGACTTTTACTCTCCCATCATCTTCTTCCGCTGATGACCCTTCTTCATCGCTATCTTCAGAATCATCATCATCCTCATCTGATGAGACATCTTCTCCGTCTTCATCCCTTGGAGACGCTTTCACGTCTCCGTCATCTGTTGATATCCTTACTGTCTTAGCAGGTATAGCCGATGAAGTCGTATCTTTCGGTGCCACGACCTGAGCTATATTTGCATAAATAAGTTGATCTCCTTCTCCCTTCGTGACTCTAGCTACATCTCTTTCAGGGTCATATACTTCCATGAGCGTTCTTGGAATGTAAGATTGTTTGAAAATCTGATCTTCAGCTACTTGCTTTTCTCTTGCAGCTTCGATTTGTTCATCATCTTGTTCTTCTCCATCTTCCGGTACATCAAGCTCAAATCTTCTTTCGATTTCCTCTTTAATCTCATCTTCATCTTCTTCTCCGTTCTTTCCCCAATCGCCAATTGTAAATTCAAATGTCCTTTTGATGCCTAATGTTTGTACTCCTCTTCTAGCAAAGAACTCATCGACATTACCAATATCACTACGTAGGAAGTCGAAAGCATGAGGGTGGTCATGCTCTACTGATTGTGATACATCGAAGGTATATAGATGTCCATCATTAGGGTTGTAAATGACGTTATATTCACTAAGATCAGCATGTACCAGTCTGCAGACCTTGTACATCCGCCGTAAAATGCCCATCATCTCAATATACAGATCTTGAATCTTGTCACCAGGTAGGTCCGCATCTTTCAATCGTGGGCATGCTTCCCATCCATCATCACCTTGTCCTAAAAAGCCCATGACAAGCACGTTGTTTCTGACTTCAATAGGTTCTGGACTGCGTATACCACAAGAGTGTAATCTGCGTAGATTTCGCATTTCTTTCTCAGCCCAGAGGCGGACCAGCTTGCGTGGATTCTTGGCTTTGCTGTATCCGCTCTTGAAACGGAATTCTCCTGTCAGATACTTTGAGCGCGATTTAAAGGTGAGGATGGAGGTTTTGTAGATTTTGATTGCAAAATGAACAAGCGGTGAAGGTGGTTCGGCATCTGGGTGTACGCGACCGAGAGCATGGTAGACGTTGGCCTGTGGGGTAGCAATATCAGTAAGAAGAGTACTGTGGGAGAAGTGTGCCTGCAGAGCGTACCTCTTTGCCTGTACTAACGCAACCTTCCACTTTCTCCAGCAAACCTCGACCAAGCATCTTGAAGAGCACGAGTCGTGTTCTTGGATCCAGCACCTGCTCGTTTGTAGCACGGTCACTCTTGTCCTTGATAACATGGTGTCTCTCACTTCCTCCCTTTCTTGTTGCCGCATTCGATGTAAACGAAGGTTCGGCAGCGTATGCATTGCTATTGCTTCCTGAAGGACCGGCGACTGCTGAAGAAGTCGACGCTACAGGAGCCAGATTCAAAGCTGATGCATAGCGTTGTGATAGCTGAGCCAATGAAGAGTCCATCTTGCTTGCGTGGATGCCTTCTGTGTTGTTGACATCGTCCTTGCTGGGTCCTGCAGATTGAGTGGCGGTTTTTCGAACACGATGCTGGTTCTGTGCAGGCAACGGCATGCGTGACGAGGACTGCTGCGAGAGTGCAGTGCCATTGGCGTGAGTCTGTTGTCCGTGAAGCTGTCCTTGTCGCGCCTCTTCGCCAGTCAGGGCTCCAACATGCTGTCGCAGACGGTTGTATCGCTTTGTCAAATCTCCAGATGCATTCTCCCAGTCCTGGTCGTTGACGAGGTCCTTGTCTATGCGGGCTTCCCTGTCCCAGTCAGCCAGGTCGTCGTCCTCGAGCAAATCGTCGCTGTCAAGCTCGTCCGAGTCGTCTGAGGTGGCTCCTTCGTCGTCTTCATCACCCTCTTCGATTGCATCTTGAAATTTATCGTCGTCTTGAACTGGAAGCTGGCTGTATGCTGGCGGAGGCGATGGCAGGATGTCGATGCGGGCCAGGCTGTCTACACCTGGTGTCAAGTCCAGCTGGATGCCTCGTGCCATGGCTGCTGTTGTTGGGTGAAAGAGAGACAAAATGTACGAAATGCTTGTCGAAGTTGGGTGGCAATGCAATATGTGTGTAGCAAGCAAGTAGTTGCAAAGATTCTCAGGAACGAGAACGCTTTAATGATAGCTGTCCAGCATATCGTTTCTTTGCATCATCCGTCAATAGACTGGCTCGCTACAACGTTCCCTGAGATAGTGACAATAGCCCGCGTAAAACATAGCAACTTTCCTAACCCGGCACGCAGACCGAGCTTTACCATTTCTTTGCATTCATGACGATACACAGCTGCTCGACTTTTTTCTCGAAGTCGGCTCTTCATCCTCAGCTTTTCGCTTGGTACCCTTTTCTTTCTTGACTTCGTTGCCTGCAGTCTCCTAGACTTGTGCAAACTCCGGACTCTTCTTCACCAATTCCTCGCATTTGGCTACCAGCTCTTTAGCACCGCAAAGAACGGCACATGCTCGGATATCGATGGCAGAGTCTGGTCGCAACAGGCCTGGGCAAGCTAAACGTTTTAGCAAATTCGGCTCGAGAACGCCAATTGCTCAAGTTACAGCTTACCTAGTCGTCGTGACGCAATTGCTACCTCAACATGGTTCTGGAGGCTATCGAGCTCCCAGTAAGACCTGAAGAGAGAAGGAAGAAGAGAACTCAGCACTCTGGCAAAGTATACAGTCGATCTGCAGCTGAACTTACGAGAGTGCCAGTATATCCAGCAAGAGTTCGGTGAGATCCGTTGCCTCCTCACATTCAGATTTGTAGTTGTATTGAGGCAGTGTACCAGTATAGATGTAAAGGAGCGTTGCATCAACAGCATCTGCCGTCAAGTTGCGATATTCGTGGCGAATCAATATCGGTTCCGCCTGAGTGGCTTCTAGCCAGTCAACACTAAACATTGACCGGAAGAAAGGGCTAGATGTGTAGAGAACCAGTTCATGTGCCTTCTACAGAGTTTCAACTTCTTCCTGCTTGAAAGTTATATCTGTGAATGTGCCTTCTCCCTGAGGCATCTCGTTGAAACTAAGCATGCGTTGCTCTGCCTGGGTCGAGGAAGCAGACACCGCAACCCGCTCAACTTCGGAATGCAAATGATTCTGGAAGTTCCAGCCGCTTCCAGCAGATCCTGATAGGCTTCAGCTGATCGGGGTAGGATCTCCATTCACTTTGTGGAAGACTAAAGCCTCGAGAATGCGTCGTGGCCGAGGTTGCATGCGGGTTAAGCACGCATAGTTGGTCGACGGAGAGAATCGCTGGACTGTCGGTAAGATGATTCGACGCTCGAAATCCGTATTCCGAATTTTCCAGCTTTAGTCTGATCAGGAGTGTTGCTTGATTCTAATTGATTTGAATTCCAAGCATTGGAAAGAAATAGTCAGAAGCGGCCAAAAAGAAAAGGTCAGACAAGGCTGAATTGTGTCGGAGACTGTTTGAGAGCTGTGGATTATGTATCGTCGCACTTACCGTACAGCTGAGTAATAGCTTTCCAATCGGCAGGCTTGAAGACAGAATCATTCAGAGCGATCAAAGCAGGGCCTTGATGCTTAGCCAGAGCGGGATCATAGAGACTGGAAGTACCGAAAGACCTCTTGTCCAGTACGAAGGTCTGATGTGTACTACCAGCATCGTCGGAGTTCTGCAGTAGCTCTCGAAGGAGGCCTGTGTGGATAGGGGAACTGGAATCAGCAAGGTGGAAGCTGCAGAGGTGCAAGGCTTCGAGAATTGGAAGGAGAGCTCACCTGGGCCATACGGGTATGCTTGAATAATGTCTTTCAAGACCTTCGTCACGTCTGCAGTTGGTACTTGCGGGATTAGCAAGATTGTGGACATGTACGAATTGGAAGCTAAACTCACCGACGCTCTCCTCGATGGCGTACGCCATATCGGAAGCGCGTGTCGAAGGGTTGGATTGAGGCGGGAGATATTCTACTATGTAGCTAGGGAGGAGAGGTATCAGGGGTGTGGTGCGTAGTGTGTGAGTGTGTGAGATGCGTGGGATGCGTGAGGTGAGTGTATCGAGAAGAACGAAAACAAAGAGCGAGCCAGCATCCACTTCAGAATCACGCAGCGATGTTAAAAGCACCCCAGGTTGGATGAAGCCGAGTCGGACACCAGGCAGTGATATAAAGAATTTTGAGTCCCATTCAGTTCAGCTCTCGAGGGTGTGTTCGACGTGAAGTTCTGCTCCGTATCTTGTTTCACAGTCTTGCATTTAAAGAAGCGGAATTGAAACGCGCCAAATGAGCATCCCGCAGTCGTCAAGGCTGTCGTGCGTACGTTTCCAAATGAACTGAACTGCACAATTGTACCAGACTGCAGTGCGGAGGTGGAAGAGTCAGGTTGGTCGGGAATCAAGAAGCAGCTCTCGGATTTCGCGAGATTCATGTGATGCGTCCGGTGATCTGATGGAGCACAACACAGGCGTTACAACGACCTACGCAGCCCACTAGCGACAACCGATACACGACTTTGGCTTAATCAGGCCGCCCCTTCGCTGCTGCTCGCCGCTCTGCAGCCTGACTCGCGGCAATGCAATGCTATCGACGCGCTCTGTGCAATGACACGATAGCATACACGGACCATCCGGGCATTCAAGAAGCTGGTCTCCATCTTTGAGGACACTCGCACGGAGTCAAAGTCTGCACTGCTGCCGGCTGCGGCCTCCTCTGTTGGCGTCGTGGCTCGTTTACCGCCAACGCACCTTGAAGCAGTATACCCGCCAAAGTGCTCAGCACGCCTTGGGCGCGAGCTCCTTGGGAAGAGCATACAAGAGGGTTTGGAAGAGATGAATGCGACCCGGTCAGTCATTCCTGCGCTTTAAGAGCCAGGCTCAGCTCAAACCTTGTGCTTTTGTTTCCGAGCGCCGTAGCTGAATCTAACAAGGCGACTGCTGACATGTCCATGCGTCGAGACTAGGCTAACCGCAACAAGCGATGTACGAAAACATGCATGGCGGATGTGAAGCCTTTGTGCTAGTCCCGCTCGCTGCTCGTGCTCTCTTTCGCCTTGGTCTGCCTCGAAAGAATCTGATATCCCCCTCTGTCCTTCTCTTCCCCATCTTCTCCAATATACCCACAATACACTCTTACTTACAACAATCCTCCGCAGGTCGGATTAATATATCAGCTTTCTAGCTAAACACATTCATTTTATCCCTCCCTTCATTCGAATGCGTGTCTTCGCACTCGCCACCGCTGCTGCCGTTATCGCGTCGGTGACAGCCGCACCCATACTGGAAATCCGAGACGACCTGGATTTCGCCAATGCTCATGAAGTTATAGGTCAGAGTGATATTAGCACGCGCTCTATCAAAGGTGTCGTCTCTTGGCTATGCGATCTCCCTCACATAGATGAGATTTGCCAGAAGTGAGTCCGTCCCTTCCTTCATCGTATTATGACAGTTGAATGCCATGAGCTGTCATTACGCCGATAATTTCTCAGGATTCTAAGATAATGACTGACTTCAGCTCCCTGCATCCTTTCTCGATTGCAGAACCTCTATTATCATTGACAAATGGTTGGAAAACACGCAAAATACTGTAGCCACTCCTCAGGGGAAAATATCTGGCTTTCAGACTGCCAATACCTACAGATATACAGTCCCATATGCTAAGCCTCCCACTGGATCACTCCGATTCCAGGTGGGTCATCTGCTCGCTCGTTGCGGTTTAGTGATTATTCATGTTACCTTATTCTTATGCTGATAACTCCGCCCGCAGCCACCTGCATCGGTAGCCAATTGGTCTGGAACGTAAGTTACTAGTGTTCATACCAGCTCCGCTTACGTAGTCACCATTCTGACAAGCAATCTACTCCCCTCAGCTACAACGCTTCTTCGCTTCCTCCCATTTGCCCTCAGTCCGAAGTTCTTTCCGCAAGTCCAAGCGCGAATGAGAACTGCCTGTTCATGAAGTAGGGATACCTCATGTAACAACCCGCACGAGATCTAACGAATCATCCCTACTTCTTCAGTGTCTGGGTTCCCGCATCTGCCAATTCTTTGTCTAAGCTGCCAGTTTTCGTCTGGTAGGTTCTTCCTGATTAGCGCTTCCAAGTGCGTTTAGAGAAGTACCAGCCAATATTCCTTTCTTCCAGGCTCCATGGTGGATCATTCGTCACAGGCTCAGCCAGCGACTCGGCTCTAGACGGAAGTGAACTTGCTGCAAAGGGCAACATGATCGTCGTTACTGTTCAATACCGACTAGGTCTACTCGGTTTCCTTCGTGCGCCCGAGCTAGGTATTCAAGGCAATATGGGTCTCCTTGACACTGTGGAAGCCTTGAGTAGGTCATTTCTAACCTACAGGAGCTGTCGCAACCTGACTTGGTCCCCCTTGCAGACTACATCAAAAAGAATGTTGCTTCCTTTGGTGGCGACCCTGCTGCTGTCACTCTTGCTGGTCAATCCAGCGGAGCTTCACTCATCAAGTCGCTCTTCAGTACCCCACGAGCCGATTCACTCTTCCAGCGTGCCATCCTTCATTCTGCTCCTCTCAACTATGGTGATCACACTCCCGCTATGTCTAATGCCGTCGGGCAGACTTTCCTTGGCGATCTCAAATGCACAACCCTTGCTTGTCTACAATCTGCTACTGTCCCTTCTATACTCTCTGCTCAAGACAATACCTTCTTCGCCGTCCCGGCTACTGTCCCTGGGGTCAGCGCTTCTGAGCCTATTCGTCCTGTTATCGATGGCAGTATCGTTACTCAAGCTTTCTTTCAATACACCAACAATGCAAATTTAGGCAATAAGAACAGACAAGTCATCTTTACAACGGTCAAGGATGAAGCTGGACCAACTATCGCATCAGTTTCCCAAGGTCAAATGCTCCCCGTTGACTACTATCCCATATTTGTTCAAGCTCTTATAGACGCTGATAGAGCAGGAAAGGTGCTCGGAAGCGGCCTCTATAACCCCGACCCTGCCAATGCAGATGCAGATGCTACTAGATACCAACTCGAATTGCTAGGCACAGACTGGGTCTGGAGATGCGCAAACCAGCAAGCTGCTCTGAACATGAGCTCCCACGGTGTTGGCGGACGTGTCTGGCTTGCAGAATTCGACGCTGGTATCCCTTATCCTTCTAATCAGGGTATTGCATTCTGCAAAGGTCGCGTCTGCCACCAGGGTAAGCGGTCTTTCCTTCCAATAGTTGACTGATAGTGTGCGCGTAGATTTACCTCAATTTCTCCCTTAACTCGTATAGATGACATCGAGGCTGTGTTCAACACTGGCCAGCAGCTCACTACCGCACAGGCCAAACTCGAGAACGAAGTCCTTAGTCGATGGTCAGCATTCGCAAAGAGCGGTAACCCCAATGCAGCTGGATATCCTCAATGGTCGGCCATACAGGCCGGCGCTAGCGTCAACCTCAATATGCTTGTCTTCAACGGCGCCTCGTCCAGCGTCGTGCAATCTCAGCGAAACGAGCAATGCGGGCCAAAGGGGTTCTGGGGACGAGTATCACCTTTCGACGAGCAATTGTTCACACCTTAGAATGTAGAAACGCTTTCTAGCCACTCTGCTATCCTAATTTCACATCATAAGTCCTAAATGCCCCAAACATAATATCCACATCCCTTCTATATCGCACTCAGTGCCATTCCATCTCTTATATTTCTCGTGCAATACCGTCGATCCTGCTATATCGCTCGCATTTCCTTCCTTGTTCTGGGAACCAACACCATCCACCGTGTTTAATTGTAGTGTGGCATGCTTGGAGGTCCCAGACAAATACTTCCCTTGGATTTGCATTACTTGCTTTCTGACTCTACTGGGTCTTCGACTGGTGCGGTCGAGGAAACATTGAGCTGACTTCGACTTCTGGCACTACTTCTCCTTCGAAGTCTGCCCAGTCCGCTTTGATTCGAGCCATTCACTTCGGCAAGTCTCTCCTCTACACCTCGTACAACCTATGGGAAGAGAGAAGTGATCAGCGCTTCGTTGCTAGCACAATACTGGTGCTCCTTACCTCGTCATAATCAGCAGTGTCTTCTTCGCTTTCGTCAGTCTTGTAAGCGGGCGTCACAGGCTCCGAAGGCATTGGTGTAGCATCACTAGTCGTTCCATCATCGCTTGACCACTTTCTCCTTCCTCCCGGTGTGCTTTTTGTGGACCAGCCAAAGACCTTTTCATCGATCCAAGACATGGGATGTTGCAAAATGCTGCTCTCAGATCCAAAGGTCGACTTTCGTTTAGCACTAGCGCCAGATGGAGTTTTCGATCCGTCTGCTTGCGATGTACGATAGGAATGCTCCGTATCTGAAGAGGGCGGTATCATTCGATGTGATTCGAAGTCCTTCCATAGACGTGGGGCGAATTCTTCGATGCAATCGGTGAGCTCGGCCGTCACGTCTCTTCTTTGTTGCCGTATGCGCTCTAGCTGCTGCTGGTGCCACGGGAAGAGAGACATGAAGAGGGGAGGAAGTGATCTGAGGGTGAAAACAAAGTCAATCTCACGAAATACCGCTACAAAGACCATTTCGTCATAAAGACAAGAGACTTACTTGTATATGTCCATTCCCACTTCGCCAAATCTCAAAGCTGAATACCCAAAGCTGGGCACCGCGATGAGCATAAAGAGAGGGGTAAGGAAGAGATATTTGCGTCCCATGTTGTACCGGTAGACAAAGTACATGGCGATGACAGTGTAGAACGAGTATAGAACGGGTGCCATACCAAGCGAGACTAGTACTTTCCAAGTTGCTAGTACATCCCGACCTTCAAGCTTGACTGTCGAAGCAGCTACTGCCTCCTTTGCTTTCCTGTGCGAAATGATGGATGCAGCGATGAAGATAGGGGCATTGAGAATAATACCGGGCAGTGCCATGATCGTCCAGGCACTGATAAGTCCAGTCCTCCATAGTAGAATGAGTAAAGACTTCCAGACTGGCCGTCTGGCGGCTTCAACTTGATGATCTTTCAGACCGAGTCTGCTGAGATTTTTATTGTATGCTTCGACGTGCTTGTACAGCTGCTGGACTTTCGGCTCGTCGCGATACGTGTTGTAGCCCATGATGAAACGCTTGTTCAGCTCGACGACTTGGCTGAGGTTCAGCTGCTGTCCAGGCGGTTTATATAGACGTCTGCTTGCTTGTATAACCTGTAGGCACACATGCTAAGCTTAGTACTAGGCCGTACATCAGTCTCGTATCAAGTAGGTGCAGCTCACCATCAAAGTTTCGAAGTCGGGTGCTCGCACAGTCACAGACTTCAGACCGTCAAAGACGAGGTCCATGACAGCTCCAATGGCATCTCTCTTGCCCTGACCACCTTGAGCAAAAGTCTCGACGAGTGACTCGGGAATTGTAATTGGTGCGCCGAACTCGATGACAGCTCGGGAGCGGAATCGATGTGGGTGGAAGTAATTGAGCTAAAAGCAAGTAGAAATGAGCTACGAGAAGATACGCGCATCCAAGATACAGCTAATACTTACTCCGACTGGCACAATCTTAACCTTGCATTCGGAATTTGCTGCCATTGCTCCAAGTGCCATGATGGCCAAGCCATGCTTGAGTGGTAAGAAGTCGGTTCTGTCGTGCGATCCACCTGTGAAAACATAGCGCTTAGCACTGCCATGGCAAGACATCGATTTCATATTTTTCTGTGAGGCGTACCTTCGGGGAAGATACCTATACAGCCACCCTCGCTGAACTTCTTGTATACGGAAGAGTACATCTGCAAGGAGACATTACGTTTCAGCCCGTGCTTGATGCCCTTTTAAATAGCACCGAACCTACCTTGGTTTGATCAATGTATGGTAAACACTTGTACGTCAATCCTTTTCCTCCCTTATCAATACTACTTTTTGCGTCCTTCAAATCTGCGATTATTTTGTCTTTCGAGAACATCTTCTTGACTTTGACAGTTTCGTCATCAATGATTTCTACGACCTCGACTGTCGGGAAACCATATTGTTTGCCAAGTTGTAATTGATATTTAGGACCAAATTCCTTGATGAATTGCGTTCCGTTGCCTTTCAGTATGTTGTCTTCTGGTGTAGATTCATAATCAAGGTAGACTGTCCCTTTGCCTGTTTTGGCATTGTCGGAAGATCGTGCGACGGGGACTGTTGGCCATTATCCAAACAAATCACATCAGCGTGAGTCATCACGTTGTAAAGTAGGCTTCAATACATACTAGCTTGCGCTATCTTGCTGGCTAAACCAATAAATTTTCTATGGTAGCTCTTCTCGGCAATGAGGAAACTGACTCGGCGTCCAGCTGCCACACGAGCTTCGCTCATGAGAAGGAGCGGGTCAAGGAACTAGAGCACGCGGGCCAAGGCAGCAGCGTTAGTTTTGACTTTGCCTGTATTGTCTATTGCAAAGCTAGTCTGACCTGATTGTGATGTGGGCCTGCTACGAGCAGTAAGGGACCATCGCGAGGGATCTTGTATGCACCTCTTGGACGTATTTCTCGGAAGAAGAGATTGATGACCCACTGTCGGGAGAAGCGCAATCCGTCAATCAAATAATCCGTGGCAAGTGATGTGCCGTCTAGACTCACCTTCCAGAGTAGCAAATGTATGTCGAATGCCACATTGCTCGCCAGGCCAAACTGACCTCTGTGCAATATCTTCGCTACGCCTCTGACAAAGAGTCTGACAATAGGTCCTATGATCTTCTTCAGGTATGATTGGAAGCCTTTGAAAGGGAGTATTCTCAAGAAATGAAGGAGGAACTGGCGGAGATCTTGCAGTGTCTGTTGGAAAGTTGGCTTTGCGCCTTCTGCGTGACTGGCCGAGCCTGACCTTGCCTTGTCGTCAACGAGGGCAGCTGGAGTTGGTGTTTGGCCATCATCTTTGCCTAAGTGACCTGTTCCTTCCACTGCTGCGTCGACCTGGTCCTCGCCGTCCTTTGATGTGGAGCCAGCGGTCTTGCGGCGTCGCAGGGCAGCTTGCTGCTGGTCGAAGGCGGACGTCGAAGCTCGAGGGTTGGACGATGAAGGTGGTGGCAGTGGTGCCGCATTTGTGTCTGCCAGCAATGCCTTGACTGAAGTCGTAGGGCTCATTGCTTGTGATTCATTGCTTCCAGCATGCTGAGAGCGCAGCTTTGTGATGTTGAGACTCGAGGGCGGCTGTCGAGCATCTTCACCGGCAGCTCCGTTGAGACCTGCACTCCCATCTCTAGCTGATGCTGCTGGGCTGCCACTCATGCCGAATTGTCCATCAGTCTCGACTGCACCCTGTGTCGGTCTACTTTGTTGGGGTGAGATAAAAAGCCGGCAACTTCAAAGCTGCTGGATGGAGCTCCATGCGGGGGACAAGCTGCATAAGCATTGCACCACCCATGATTCGCAGCAGTCAGCATATAAAACTTGCCTGCTAATGACTGCTCTGGCTGGGTGCCTCGGCCCATCTCGCACCCCAAAGCTCCATATACGTGGAGGACGGCATTACATGATGTGGCAATTCTATGTGTCAAGAAAGTACAGGTCGCGGAAGTGCTTGTAGCGTTGCGAAATAGGTAGTGTAAATCGGTATATGACTTGCTATCAACGTTGTAATGCATGTAAGACCACTTCCCCTTGCAGTGCTGATGTGCCTCTGTAGCATCCTCTCGTCTCCTCTACAACCGTTTCTGTTTACTCCATATACTTCCCTCTCTACCAGCTGTACTCTTCTGTGTGTAGGAAGACTTCCTTACAGTTGGTCGTCCCGAGCAAAATCTTACGTTGCTCATCAGCAACTGCGTTGCGTATGTCGTACACAAGTTGGGTAGGACCGCAGGCTGGTGACGGTGAGCTGCAAGTCAGTGACCGAAGAACCAAGCCAGACACGCCAACCCTCGTGCACTCACCTGCGACACCTAACGTCGTGTGCTTACTAGCGGCTTGCTTGATTATGGTACCGATATCCGGTCGTCCGGCTATCACAATCGTCTTTTCCTCGTCATCAATTACAGATCCAGCAGCCCCAGTGACATGCAAGGTTAACTTCAAGGCACCTTTAGGGGCGCTTAATTGGAGGTCTTCCAGAGTATCTTGTAGCCAGTGCAGATTCTCTGCATCACAGAACAAAAGTCATTATCTTTCCACTTTGGCCAAGACAGATTAGAACTCACCAGCTGTTCGAACACACCAGATCAATTCTATCGTCGTAGTTTTGGTCCTACTATATTGCATTCGTTGCAGAAGATCTTCCAAAACGGGTTTGGCAAAGGTGATTCCGGTTCCGCCGGCGACGAGTTTGACATGCTCGTATATTGTTAGATCACCTTCGAGACCCCCATATGGACCATCGATAAGTACGGGAATTGTTTCGCTTTTTCTCGCTGACAACGTTTTGAACAGCTTTGCTGTCAAGCCGCTTGCTTGCTGGATGAGGAGCTGCATCTCTGTACGGTCATGCGGGGAAGATCCCATTATAGGTAGACTAGCTATCGTAAAGGGATGTCTGACGGAACTTTGCATGTCAGCTCATAGTACCTGTGATACTAGTCCATGAATGAAAGGTCGCTCACGATTGTAGAGGCTGGCATGAAGGGAAGTTGAAAAAATAATGTTGACCCGGCTTCCAGCTCTCTTGAGCACTGACGAAGATGCTCAATTTGACCACACCACCATCTAACACTTCATATTTTGCTCTAGGTAATACTGTGGCATTCCTTATAATCAGGTACGCGAACCGCACTGCAACACAAGCAGAATAGACGACGACTGTTGCATATAGATAATTCCAGCTGCGCAATTTGCGATGGCAATGAACGAAAAAGAAGCCAATGAAAGCGATGCCATTGGAGACATGGAACCATTTGAAGAATTCGTAGTTCTTGCGCCTAAAATAGGGCAAACTTCCACCGCATAAGATTGATAACTGAACTAGCATGGTTATTCCTGTCCAGTAGTACGGCTTCTTAGCTACGAGCATCTGGTAGGTGAGCTGCTTCATGGGTGGGTCGGTGTTTGGCTGATTCTCGCTTAAGCCTTGAATGAAGAATGGGATTGCGTGCACCCAGCCAAAGAAGAGGAAAAGGTAAGATAGGTATTGATGGTATACTTGAAGTTTTTCGTGCGAGACGCCAGTTACGAAGGTTACGACATTGACTTTTGAGGCGAAGGCGAAGATGAAGGGAAAGCAACCGACTGTAGGGAGACAATATGGCTGTCAGAGGAGGCTATCTCAATTCATAAAAGAGAGGGAAATGTCTCGTTGGAAGTCAACTCACGAGCCATGAACCCTGCCCGAATAGACAAGGGCGGCGCGTGAACATATCGGTGACTGTAATAGTAGGGTCGGATAGACCAGAGCCATGCTAGGAGTAGTGAGAAAAGGAGTGAGCCTGGGATGATAGCAATGTGCCGAATGACGCTCCGCTGGGCACAGCTGACTGCACTTACTGAACATGAAGAGGAAGAAAGCGAGCATAACCAAGCCAGCACCGAGAACAGGGAAATGAAAGGCTCTGCCAGCTTTGACGCGCTGCTGCTTCGAAGCAAGGTATCTCCAGAGCGCAGTCTTCTTCCTCGCGTACCAAGAGTTGGCGAACAGAGTGGGGTACCGCCTCCGAATCAGGTAGGATACATTGGCCAATCCCGCTACTGCTATTATAGAGCATAACACCGTTGCTGTAATCCAGGCATACTTAGGCGATTGAGAGTAGGGATCTCTTAGAAGTTCTAGCTTTTCGGCCTCTGTGAGAGTACTGTCGCCTTTTCGAAGTTGAACTATGTCCATAACGCGCCCTTTGAATATGGCGGAAGGTGGCGAAGTTGAGAAATAGCGATTCTTGGTTCAAGGTGGTCCAGTAGATTAAAGCTGTGGCTTGAAGAAGAGGCCTGAAGACTTCGCACCCTCTGTAATCATCGTTCCTGTCTTACTAGATCTGTCAGGTAAAACTTCCTCCGATCATCTCATCAGATAAAAATCACTAGCCTCTTATCGAGGGTCGTCGGACGAGCGTCGGAGATGTGTCGGTGAGCAGTAATGAGCAATAGCTCTGGAAGGCTGAAGATATTATTAGATCAAGCATGGTGGATGGGGTGTTTCGTCGCGTTCTCTCCATGCGTCTGGCAATGTGTCCGTCTCCAGGTACTCTGGTGGCCATGAGTACCTTGCAGTTTGAGCACCTACGGTAAAGAGAGGGCGCCACCCGTTCATCAGCACCGCAGGGCTGATGGCCACTGGCAGCTTCATCCGCGACTTAGACGCTGCCCAAGTTGTTCCGACCAGCGCAAGTAGTGTCTGCTTCTGTTGCACTTCCGAACATCCGTGGCGATTCAAGCACTGCGGACATGATGCTGTACCTGGCCCGTGGCTCTGGAGTGTCGACGGCATTCAATGAGCTTGCACCTGACATTGGGCCGATAACTGGACTGTATTGCATGGCCAGGGAGAGCGTTGCTCGACGGTGCGAGAGGGCCAAGGAAGCTGTTCAAGCGCAGTCGCCAGAAGGAGCGTCGTGGAGCTCATTTTCTCAGACTCAAGGTCCGTCTTCACGGCCGCTTCAACTCAGCGCCGCACTCTCCTCGATGCATCTTGCTGCTATACCGTCGCTCGTGCCGACTTGCCATCTCCATGAACGTCCCACTCAATCCGTACAAATGCAAGAAAGTCAGAAACCTGCTTCAAGGTGCCGGAGCTCTCCATCTGGTAGCCATTGCACAGGCATGATCTCAGACACACATAGGCTTTGCACAAGGACAAAGAACTTCTATCGCTCATTTCTAGCCTCGATATGGCTGCTTCAGTCTGCTGTTTTCTCGTATGCCGTTCGTGTTGCGGCGCACAGCTTCTGCGCGGTACCAAGTGGCGAACACCGCCTATGCAGCCTGCAATGCAACTTTCATACGTCTGTGGACAGTTTGCGAGTTGCGATTGTATTGGATTGGAAGCCTCCCTATAAATACAAATGTGCGCCTGATATGCAGATATTGAGTGGGGTGCTGTTATCTAAATGTTCATGAAATGTGAAAGCGTCTTTGCTCTGTTTGGCTATCGCCTCAAGTATGCCTCTATGTCTAGCCTTGTCTATACGTATTACCCTACCAACTGTACTCTTCTGTGTGTAAGAAGACTTCCTTGCAGTCCGTCTTACCGAGCAGTATGTTACGCTGCTCATCAGCGACTGCGTTCCGTACATCGAACATGAGCTGGGTGGGACCGCAAGCTAGTAGACAAGGGCCGCCCAGATTAGCAGCTGTCTCAACAAAAAGTGCTGTTGTCGACTCACCTGCGACAGCGACAGTCGTGTTCTGCTGTGCAGATTGCTTGATTATGGAGTATATGTCTGCTCTTCCAGCCGTCACGACTGTCTTTTTCTCTTCATCCATCGAGGGACCGGCAGCGCCAGTGACGTGCAAAGTCAATTTGACCGTTCCCTTGGGCGCATTTAATTGGAGATCTTCTAGATCATCTTGCAGCCACTTGAGGCTCTCTGAGATGCATAAGGGCAATTAGTACGGTCTACAATTTCGTTTCAAGCATTTGTTCGTTGACACTCACCCGCTGTTCTGACAGACCAGATTAATTCTACGGTCGTAGTTTTGGTGGTAGTGTATTGCATTTGATGCAGAAGATCTTCCAAGACCGGTTTCACGAAAGTGATTCCAGTTCCACCAGCGACCAGGATGACATGTTCGTATATTGTCAGATCACCTTCTAGACCTCCGTATGGACCATCGATGAGAACAGGAATTGTGTCGCTTTCTCTTGCTGAGAAAGCTTTGACCAATTTTGCTGTCAAGCCACTTGCTTCTCGGATTAGAAGTTGCATTTCTGTGCGATTGTGTGGGTGTGGTCCTACTATTGGAAGACTGGCTACGGTAAAAGGGTGTCTAATGCCACCGATAAGTGAAGGTTAGCTTCTGCCACTCGTTTCATCTTTTGTTGACTTACGATTGCAGAGGTTGGCATGACGGAAAGTTCAAGAAGTAATGCTGGCCCGGCTTCCAGCTCTCTTCACCATTAGAAAGGACCCTCAGCTTGACCATACCGCCTTCTAGCACCTGGTATCTAGCTCTAGGTAGTCCCGCGCCGTTCCTAACGAACAGATAGGCGAACCTCACTGCAACGCAAGCAGCATATACCACTACAGTGGCGTATAGGTAATCCCAACTTCCTAACAAACGATTGCAATGCACGAAGAAGAAGCCAATGAAAGCGATAGCGTTGGCGACATGAAACCATTTGAAGAATTCGTAATTCTTGCGTCTAAAGTAAGGTAAACTTCCCCAGCAGAGTATAGATAGTTGAACTAGCATGATTACGCCTGTCCAGTAGTAAGGTTTTTTGGCTACGAGCATGCTGTAATTGAGCTGCTTGGTTGGTGGGTCGTAATTTGGCTTCCATTCTCGTAGACCTTGAATTAAAAACGGGATAGTGTGCACCCAGGAGAGGAAGAGGAAGAGGTGAGATAAATACTGATGGTATACTTGAAGTTTTTCATGCGAGACGCCGGTCACGAAGGTTACGGCGTTCACTTTTGATGCGAAGGCGAAGATAAAGGGGAAGCAGCCGACTATGAGAACTCTCGGTCAACGATGAGTCCTTAGGGATTCTGAAGCTTGGGAACCTTCCTGGACTTACGAGCCATGAAACCTGCCCGAATAGCCAACGGTGGAGAGGATACATACCAATGGCTATAATAATAAGGCCGGACCGACCATGTCCATACTGCAATTATTGTCAAGAAGGCGTAAACCAGAGATCGATAATAGTTGCATGCAGAAGTCCGCTTGGCGGAGCTGTGCGCACTCACCGAACATGAACAGGAAGAACGCCAGCATGACTAATCCAGCACCGAGAACAGGGAAGTGAAAGACTCTGCCAGCTTTGACGCGTTGTTGCTTCGAAGCAAGATATCTCCAGAGCGCGGTCTTCTTCCTCGCATACCAAGAATTGGCGAAAAGAGCTGGGTATCGTCGTCGGACCAGGTATGATACGTTCGCCAGTCCGAAGACTGCAATAACACACCCTAACACTGCTGCTGTGATCCAAGCGTACTTGGGCGATGAAGCGTATGGATCTCTCAAGGTCTCTTGCATTTCAGCCTCGGTGAGGGCGCTGTGGCCACTGCGAGGATGAAGCATGGCCATCGCACGCCTGGGTAGAAGATGGCGAAGGTCCGCCTGTTCACAAAGAGCGATTCTTCAAGTCCAACAACACGCACTCGAGGCGACGATTAAGCCGGTGCAGAAGGTTGCAGCCTTGGAAGCCAATTGTTCCTGTCACACCTTTTCTCGATCATGCGAATAGCAAGAAACCGATATCCGCCTTTTGGACTCTTCTGCTCGTTGCAGGTAACTACTTCTATGTCATGGCCTCGTAGAAAGGTTGGGTTTTACATTAGTTGTAGTAATCCACTCTGAAAGCAAACCGTCCACAACATCGGTCGCTCCATTTTCTACATACGGAGCACGACTACAACATCAAAAGCTTCTACCATAGCCGACTGATTGGCGGCTGTAGAGTCCATTCCATGAGCTCCACGCCTTACTGCGGTCGACGGTAGCACGCTCCTATGATGCCGCCGGCTGCCGCTACGCCTCCGGTCCAGAGAATGAGCGGACCCTGAAGATAAATTTAACATTTCAGCTGCAGTACACTGTAATATCATCTCCGTCACTCACATAATTTTCCACACCATATCCGAACCTCAATCTGGTCACAGTGGACTGCAGTAGCGCACTCGCAATGGGACCAGAAGAAATCATAGCTACTCCCTGACTGAACGTGAAAATTGAAAAGATGACCATTGGCGTGTGAGGATCGTCTTTAGAGATATATGTCACCGTTCGAGTGATGATTGATGTATATCCCAAGCCAGTCAGACCCCATGCAATGACGAAGATAACGAGGGTCGGTAGGGAAGTCGAAAATCCGAAGAGGAAGAAACAGGACAATGCACCTCCAACTGCTGAGAGCAGGATAGTAGTCCGCAGAGACACGCGATCGCTCAGCATACCTATAAACAGCTTGCCGAAGATGGAAGACGCTGTGAGGGTGAAAGTCAGAACCGAATCCTAGTCGAAAAAGGCTTTAATCTCACCGTTCATAATCGTCACTAAAGCTGATCCCAGTGTCTTTGAATATCCCAGATCAACAGCATACGATGGCATATAAATACCAGGTAGAGTAACTCCAAGCGAGAAGACGGCACCTCCAAGGAGGAAAGCGTAGAAGGCGCTTGTCTTGAGGAAAGACCACGACACTGGTGGCGCACGTTGATACTCCGCAGAGCGCTTCCTGATAATTGGCAGGCGTTCTTTGATAAAAGGGATAGCTGATGCTCCAATAAGACCATAGCCTAATGCCTGAAATCCAAATGATTAGCGGCTCTCGAAGAGTTGTGCGCATACCGAAGCAGTCCAAACTTACGAGTGAGACTGATGCTGCCTTGTAACTGTATTTATCTAGCAGCGTTTGCATGACAATAGGGAAAATAGCACCTCCAAGGCCCGTTCCTGCAAACAGAATACCTGTACTAAGGCCTCGGCGTTTCACAAACCACTCAAAAGTGAGTGTCGCAATAGGCATCCACATGATGGTCGCTCCAATCGGGTAGATAATGCCGGAGGTGATGATCAAATGCCACGGCTTAGTCGCAAAGCCTGACAAGAGGATACCTAGCACTGCGAGTGCTAGTCCGGTGTATTGTATGTAGACGCGGTATTCGCGGTACCGCGTGGATAGCGGGCCAACGAAAATAGTGACAGCATAGCTGAGGAGATTAGGAGATGAGAAATTGAGGAATGAGGAAACAAGGAGACGAGGAGCAGGCTCAACGTTTAGCTTATCGTCAAAACGAGGTGGCTTTGACGCTCACGTTAGACCAGTCTGCAAGGTTGCAGCGATAGTAAGTTGAGAAGCTGCGCTTTCTTCCGGAAATAGCACAGAACTCCAATATTGATGAAAGACACCAACAGCCAGACTACCATGATGCAAACCGTCGGTAATCAGTGAAATCCATTGACATTAGCATATAGCGTACCCAAATCCCCAAGCTAGAAGTCTAATACGCAGATGATGATAGACAGCACTATAAGCACATGATCGGGAAAGATAGAAGCCCAATCGTCGACGAAACTCACTCAAGCACAGTAGCAGCTGCCAGGAAGATGAAAGCTGGTCCGCTGTCGACCGGAGGAAGGGCTGCACTATTGAGACCGCGAGCGGGGGTGGAAGAGCCATCCTCACTGGCAGCATAAACGTGACCCTCCTCCGAAGGATCGACCGCCAGACTCTCCGGTAAAGCTTGCGATACAGGCGCAAGAGGCTTGCTGGAGACTGGTTGTAGTTCTACGGGCAAAGGAGGGAGCTTAGAAGTGGTCATTGAAGGCAGTCTGCATCGCTCAGAGGAAAAGGCACAAGCCGGCTTCTCGGGCAGAATTCGACCTCATTGAATGTGGCAACGGTGATTGCATCCTCAGGAACTGATAGATGGTCTTCAAACGCTCTCACTTCGGGGTCTCAGCTTCACAGCCTCTCGATGTTCGTAGAGTCTTCAATGGTGATAGCGTACAGGTACTGAACTGCGGCCGTACTTTTTATTTCTTTTCCTTTCGATCATTTTCACAACTACACTACAAGAAGCAAGTGCGGAGTCCTTCCCTGCGCTCAATTCGTCACCGAGCTTGCCTCTCCATCGTACTTCCATAGGCCGTAAGTTTTAGGCGTGGTCTGCCAGAGGCGGATCGTGCCATCTTCTGATCCAGATGCGTACAGCTCTCCATCCGGCGACTGTGCGAGTGGCCAGGCAGTATCAGCATAACTCTTAGCGGGAAAACACCGAACACACAAAGTCGCTTACATATGAGATAGCATGAACAGGACCGTGATGACCTTTGTACACCTCAAGTTCTTCTCCCGTACTTGCGCTGTGCACTCGTACCCATCCATCCGCACTGCTACCTGTGACGAAGCGATCTTTCCATATGGGATGTATCGAAGCCGTCGATGGCGGGTATGCCAGCTTGAAAGATAGATAGACTTTCCGGCTGGTAGCAGGATCGGAATAGAGAGCACTGTCAGCGAAGCTCTGTGCAGCAGTATTTACCCAAGCTTACGTTGCTGGGTCAATGAACTCGACTGTGTTGCCATGAGTTAACGAAATCGAATGTTTCTCGTCATGATTCCTCTCCAGGCTTGTTATAGGTTCCTCTGTATTTATTGTGTGTACACATTTCAGTGTTTCTGGATCCCAAAAGCGGATAGCTTTGTCTTCGCCTGCTGAGATGACTTGATTGTTCGCTTCATCCCAAATGACAGACTTGATATTGCCATCATGCGCTGGAGATCCATCATCGCGTAAGAATTCTTTTGAAGGTAGTGCTGTTGGCTGAGTTGAAGAAGAAGAAGCTTTCGGCGTTGTTGTGGTACTCGAATCGCCATTCTGTTGTGATTGTTCCTCTGCAGTCGATTGTTGCTGCTCAAGAAGAGTTTTAATATCCCATAGGCGAAGTTTCTTTTCGTAGCCACCAGTAACACCTTTCGTTCCATCTCCATTCAGGTCCACAGACTTGACGATGTGATTGTGAGGAAGAGTAAGCAAACAGCTTCCATCCGTCGCGTCCCAGACTTTGGCGCTGAAGTCAGCCGAACCGCTGATTGCTCGATGACCTGTACTGCTGAGCTTGATATCCCAACAGCATCCTTTGTGACCTATAAAGCTGCCTGAGAAGGTTCGCAATGTAATAGAAATGCCATTAGCTTTTGTCTACAAAGAGCGATCATTGCCTAGAGTGGCACCTACCAAGCCAGTCGCCCTGAGAAGTAAGGCAGAGCAGGTAGGTGATGCAATACCACTGTCAGCGACAGCACTACCTCTGCTACTAGAGCCTATACGCCGCCCAGATAGCTTCCCTCTTCTTCCGGACGAGGCCGTACGTGCTCTGACTCACTGTTGCTCCATCTCGCAGCTGAGAACAGCAGAGCAGCGCATCAGCAGCGATCTCTGCAGCTCTTCCAGAAGACTGTCCAATCTCACCATCGGTATGCCATCCTTGCAGCTGCTCACAAGCAAGAAGTGCTGCTTGTCCTGATCAAGTGGTGAAAATGAAAGTGAGGGCAGCGGCCTGAGGACACACACTAATCAGCTCGAGCAACAGCGGGCAGGATCTAGTCAAGCTATCCCATACCTCGTATGTCCCCTGCATACTAATGGCGGCATCGCCCTACTCTCGTCTTCTGTGCAGTGTAGTGCAGTGCGTTGGAGGCAAAGCTGTCACCTCGCAATCTGGAAGATGCCATCAAACACGTGCCGGGACATTCGAGTAGGTCGAACAGCTTTTCGCGTTTATTACACTTCATCATGTTGCCTCCACAAAGTACATCAACAAGGTATTTATATAGAGTATTACTGCAGTGTCGCGCTTCTGCAAGAGCGCTTTGGTAAGAATTTGTGAAAGCTATCAAGGATAAGAGGTCTCCATTTTCGATGCCGGGTGTGGACGGGTGCTCCGAGCTAAATAATCATATGTACAGTCTGTTCCGTGTGCCATATACACCTGAACCAGACCAAAGGTATCAGTTCCTGTGGGCTTTCAGATTCAATCCGCCGGCAACAAATCTCACCAAGTTTATACGGCATCTGTTCTAGCGACGGACCTCTTTGTTATTCAGGTCATCATCATCCTCGATTTCATGCTGTTCCCAGTAAAAATCATCGCCAAAATCTTCCGTACTTCTCCCTTCCAAGTCAGTATCGAAGACGGCCAGCCCAGCAGGGCGTGCAGCTGAGTTCCTGCCATACATAGTCCTCGCACCAAGTTCTATACTATCGTCCGACCGTGTCGTACTTGGTACAGCATTGTAGTCGGATAATTTTGGTTCGAGGGATCCATTGCTATAGTGTGATGTAGCGCCAGACACCAGCATCCGCCAGAATTTTGTTCCAGGCCCAGAAGACCCTTCATCTTCTGTCTTGGGCGCATTTCGACCAGAGTTGTGGTAGAGCGAGATGAGCAGATTACTCCATAAGTAGACAACGAAACCCATGCAGAACATGATAACAATATAGGTGACGTGCTGTTTATTGGCAAATATAACTTAGTCCGGAATCATTAACAACCACCAGGAAGCTCGCTCGCTTACATCCATGCCAATACTGCCAATGATAGCGAGTTGCTCTTCTGTAGCAGACATGAATTCCAGCCTGACCCGACGCGCTAAATTAGCTCTTGCATATTAGGACGATACGGACTGAAAGAGGATGACCTACCCTCCTACAATGAGAAGAAATGGGGTAAGGTGTTGAAAAGCGCTCATTTGACCTGGGTTTCGGCTTGCTTCGTTCGACTCGTGCGCACCGTGCAGTACGAAGCAAATCTCGATGATGCGGCAAACACCTGCGGCCATGAGAGTGCTACAAAGAACACAAGAGCAAGGGTCCTTAGCAGCTGCTGGATTGTCTCTGTCCGAAATCACCGAAGGTGAGAGCTTACTAGCCGAAGATGGCGTGCACCTAGAACCGAATTGTCAGCTCTCTCGATGTCTACAGCGAAGAATGCAAACATACATTGGTTGACAGCATATTCTCTTGCTCATGACCAGACATGGCGAATCCAGTAAGTGCCACAATTAGAGCAGGCCATACGTTTCGCTTTGGAGTGAAAGAGGGTCTCGATAATGAGTAGGTGAGATCTCCCGAATGAGCCGTCCTGTTGCTCACCTTTCTGTTCCTACCTAACCACATGCCTAGAGCACCTCCAGTCCAGAATAGAACGCCCATAGCTGTATGTTGCATGTCCTGTCGGAAAATAACTCTGATGAGACACAGATGAAGTACCGCCTTCCGACCGAAAGTAGCTTACTTTGTGTGACCACCCACCATGCACAGGTTCGATGAATCCATGCTATAGCGAAGTCAATCAGTCCTCTGCTACGACGGTCTGCGTGCCTTGTATGCTTACCATCGTGAAAGTGATGACTATGCCAAAGGTCATGCTAAGCAATTCAAGTGGATTAGCTTCGAATAGCAGATTTGGGTCGTGTAGCAAAGCTTACATAACAGTCGAATCCATGAACTCTTGTGAGATGTTATACTTCTCTAGCCATGAAGCACCGTACATTGACATTATGAGAATGATGATTCCATAGCCAATGAATGAAGATCCCATGATAAAGTGGGCGAGGCATTGTCCTAATTATGAAAAAAAGCAAGCAATCAGCTGTGGCCATTGTTAACTGGTCCCGGCCAAGGAGACGTACCTAGATGGGTACCTCCGCAGATATCCTATCAAAAGAAAGAAGCAACAGTCTTAGCTTAATGTACGCTTGTACATAGATGGACAAGCTGACCAGACCCAAGATCACTCCAAGTAGCATCTGAATGTATCCAATGACTGGAAACAATCTCCCTAATAAACCATGAACCTTCACAGTTGCCCATCTAATATTTGATCCTTCCATGATATGCATTTTTAAATATATCCCAATACCCGCTTGTATTGTCATTATCCAAAACAGCCAAGGTGCGAAATTCCCATGATTAGCATGCGAGAATTGTCTTCCACCATGTTTACGAGCTAGTTGCATTCCACCTATCGATATAACCGTAGCTGTGACTTGTAGTGGGACATGATACCGTGATCGAGAAAGTCCAAGTACCATTCCAATTGGGAAGATGATACCCCATATTAACATCTCTGAGATAATGTGAAGTCGTAGCAGAGTATCGATAGGTGCAGACAGGTTCGCTGGGGACTCGATGAGAGCCGCATCGTGACCGTGCCCGCCGTGCGCTTGGGTAAGACTTGCTGACTGAAGCAGGACGAAGAGCATCAGGCTGATCTGCATGCATGTCGGCGACCTTGATGTGGTTGTTCGTTTGACTCTAAACATCATCACGCTCGCACAGCTTGGCGCCTCTCAAGCACTTCGCGATAATGGATGGCGGCAGCGCCGTTCGGCAGGAAAGAAAGAAACCCTCGTCGAGCAACAGAGCTATCGACCGAACTGAAGAGTACAGCTTGTGCACAGAGGGCGGGCTTCCTGTACTGCCATCCAGGTAGCTACGATACACCGAGAAGGGCATGCAAGAAGCAGAACTGATGAGCGAGTGAAGTCAGTGGTGTCGCCACCAATTATCTGTCCAACATTCATACTCTATTTCTAGAAATCATTGTATAGGAGAGATATCTTCACAACAACATGTACTACCGATAATACAGGTCATGATGACACTAAGACGGACGGTCTACTTGACTATCACTGCTTCCTACAGCATCTAGCCAAACACTCTGCCCTCATCCTGGGGTAGGTGGTTGTTCATAATCTTTCGTAGGAGATTCAACAGTCATTGTTTCGTCTTTTGGCTGATCTTGAGACTGTCTCTCATTTTGTGAATTAGATACCGGTTCGACTGGCGCTGGATCACTCGTATCGCCATTTGCATCATTTGACTTTTGCACTGGTATTGCAGAATCGCCGACAGGTTCATCTAGCGCCATACTTTCTGATTCCGTTGGTTTGGGACCTGGCGGTGCTTTGAGGAACGATGAAGCTTTCGGTACCAGCTGAGTGTACGCAGAAGGGAACTTTATTTAGCCATGCTTGCATGGAAAAGAGATTTCACATGGGCTAGGAGAAGGGTCGTTGCTTACTTGCTTGAGTTCAGCTCCCGCCTGCTTGATCTTCTCATTTCTTGCCTGCGTCCATAGATCTGTGACTCTCTGCATGACGATATCCACTTCATGCACATCTTCGGCATCTTGCCAGTCTATGTCGAACTCATCTTCCCATTTATCTTGTAGTGGTGGTAGTGTGTCTTTGAGAAGTGTATATGCAAGTAGAAAGGAAGCTGCTGCTAGTGTTTCAGGCTCGTAACATATGCAAAGTGGTGTAGTATATCTGTGAAAAATTGAGTGGAGTCAATATGAGTCCTGCCAATGCCTCTTCTCCTGAATTTATGGAAAGAAAAATGCAAACTTACATATCGCTTAGGATTTGCCACGCTGCTCGACCGAGGGAAGCGAGTTGATGCGAGGACAACCGTAATTCATGTGCTTTCAGAGCTCTTGTGAGGAGAGGGTGTGGATGGACTACTGTAAGATCGAATTGGAGAGTTACGAGAATGACTTCTTCTACGTATAAGACTTGTTGAACGAGTCTCTTGAAGTTCTGTGACAGACCAGAGGGGGGTTAATTAGCATCTTCATATGTATGGGAAAAGAATCCGAGAGTATGGGATTTGACTTACCTCGCTTGATGGATGTACATCCGGTTCCTTGCCTTTACGTCTATCTTCGAGCCTCAGACAGTAATTGACGACTGTATCGACTTTGCGTAGTGATTCTTCCACTTTTCCAGCTAGGAACAGACAAGCCAATGCCACCTCTCTAGCACCGTATTTCTTGAGTGACTGGAGCATGTAGAAGCGATGCAGAAAGAGAGACGCTGTCGCTATGGTAAGTAGGGGACTGAGAGCAAGGCGCGTCAGATCCGGAGTGACATAAAGGAAGAGCCGACGACGTACACATCCACTCTCACGGCGCCCACTCGCACAATGAGATCCACTCCAAAAGCACGCTCGTACAACTCTCGCTCGTGGCTGATCCCATCGGCTCTTGAAGGCGTGTGACGCAGGTCGTCGTCGTCGAACAGCCAGCTGTTGGGGCTGTTCAGAGTTGCTGTCATGATGTGTGTGTAGTAGACACTAGCATTGGCTCGAGTGGTGCTGTTGTCCGTGTCGAGCAGAGGGTAGAAGTGATGGAGCTGGAGCTGCTTCGTGAACAAGGCAATCGAGACAGCACGAGCTGAAGTGAGAGTATAATGACCTCTGCTCCCTTCGCATAGAGCGGAAGAAGACTGACTTGATCAGCAGCATGGGTATGTACTGCAATGTCATCCAAGGGCATCCTCCGCGAACAAGCTCTCCTGCAAGCTTTACGAGGGTTGGAGCATTCACAGCGCTGGAAGCTGAGACCAACGTCGACAAGAGTGACAGGCTAGGGAGAAAGTACATGGCAACCACTATGTCAGCTGCAATGGTTCAAGTCCATGTCCAAGACGCGTTCGATAGAGACTCGGCCTCCACCATGTCGGACGTCTTCTCGAGGGTTCGTCGAGTCGAGCCGGTGCTTGCTAAATTCATGTGAAAGAGCGTGTGGATGAAACGGAGCAGTCTACGATGCCGCACGAATGTCGTACTCTCTCTCTCTGTCGCTCGCTCGCTTTCGTGTCCACCCGTGCCGCTGCAGACAATCTGACGAGTTGACCTCGAATAGCCAACAGGACAGACAGGACAGCAGCAGATGACAGCGTGACTACAAGCAAGCTATATACAATACACACACATCCCTCTACTACACAATGGAAGCACCTGGCATGCAAGACGACGCTCCAGCCCCACACAAACCTCGACCCTTCCTCATCGCTCTTCGGCATAATGGTCGGACGCAAAATCTAATGCGGCCTGAAACGCTCAACAACGTTAGGAACAACGCAGTATGGGCGTTCAGCCTGCCCATCGATACTCCTCTAGACCTGATAGCGGTCAGGTATCGAGATGGGCCACAGGTTCTCAACGTGTCGAGTGAAGCGGACTGGACGGAATTGAGCAGTCGAAGAAAGTTGAGAACGTTCAGTATCGAAGTCGTGAGTCGACTCAAAGCCTCACTGCTTGATCTACTTCCAAGTGTGACGCTGAGTGGCCTCCTCATCCTCTTCTACAGGTAGACAAAGCGAGCTCACCTGTCGTCGATCCCACTGCTGAAGATTCCGGTTTTGGTGCATTGTGGGCAGGAGCCGCTCCAGCAAAGGTAGTGAAAGCCGAAGACAATGCTGCAAGTGCTTCAGAAGGTCCTTCGTGGAACACTCAATCTACTGGTGATGCTTGGGGTGCTGCTACTTCCACCGCACCCACTCTCGATGCTTCCAACGCGGATCCATGGGGCGATACAACTGCTTCACACGCTTTCAAAGAGAAGGATGCAGGAACCTCGACACTGGATCCGTAGGGTAATGCTTCACCCTCTTCGCCATCCACGTTCGAGACAACAGTGCAAGACACTTCGAAGGATCCTTGGGATGAGGTGAAGGATGGACCCGCTGTAGATGAAGCGAAAAAGCAGCCGCTGAACCCAGAAGCCACCGTACCAATCAACAATCTTGAAGACGGTAAAGTAAGCAAAGATGCGTGGGGAAGCTCTGAGAGTGTAGTACCCGCCAATGTATCAGGCGACGAGGCTGTTTGGGGAGACAAGTCAGAAACGAAAGCAGGCTCTATCGCTACCGCCATCGCTCTTGATAAGCCTCTTGAGATTGGCAAGGACAATCCGTGGGGTGAAGAGATTCAGTTAGAAGACGCGCCTAAAGCATCCGTCAATAATGCTTGGGGCGATGCAGATGATGCTGGTACGGTCCCTCCCGAAATTCAGCCAGCCGCCAATGATCCTTGGGGAGCATCAACTGCAGCGTCTGCTACTTCTTACAGTCAGACCATATTAAGCGATAGAAGCAGAGGAGGCGGAAGGGGAAGAGGAGGTCGCAGTAGCACAAACCAAATGCATCAAGCGCAAGATAGCGGTTGGGGATCGCGCACTCAACGCCATCACCCCTACTCTCGCCCAAGTACCAATCAACAGCAAGACGAAACTCGGTATGAAAGTGGACGACCTAGCGCTCACTTCGATTATTCGTTACCTCCTTCACAGACTCTACAAAGTGCAAGTCACGAGATTTCCTATCCTAATCGAAATCTTTTCTCCGATCAAGCTCAAGCTTCTTCTTCTTCTGCTGCTGCTGCTATCTGGCCAACAAATCAGATAGATACCACTCAAATCCCCCGTCAAGCGCCTATACCAGCTATCCTCGATATGTACGGGCAAGAAATCGATGTCAGTCAAGCTTCTCGCACTAGTACCGCGCATGACTATGCTTCTATCACTTCGAGGGCCGTACAGAGCAGCAAGAGCGACAAATGTCCTTGGTAGTGTTATTTTCGAGATGAAGCGACTTTGCAAGGTTTGAAAGTCTCACTTTCTGGATTCCACCAAAACGAAGTATACATTGCGATGACAGAAGGCATTCAGCTGTGTCATATTCCGGCATTGTCCAAACCCGAGATGCAGGGCTCATTTTGCTATATGCGTCATACTAATGCCGGACTAAAGAAGGCTACAGCTACAGTGGATGTGTTTGACTCTAGGTGGCTTCACTTGACTTTCTAGCCACCGCGCGCATGCTATCCGAATTGTCCCAGGAACGTTCGTCCAATCCATCATTGGGCTTTTATTACTTTGTTCTGTTTATCTTATCTTCTGCCTCTTAGGGCCGGGCCGTATCTCTTTCAATAGTGGGATCGCTCGTGGGCTTCTGAGGCCTAGTGGTAGCTCTGGTGGCGAATGAGGTTCGCTGAGCGGAAGCGAGAATTGGAGCATTCCGTCCGCAAAAGGCATCTGGTCCGGAGGTATTGCCGGTATCTTCTGGTGCCGCAGCACGTCTCTTCTCCCCTCATATTTCCCCGCTCTTCTTGGCTTCTGCTTTCATTCGCTGATGGAGTGGGGAAAATGAGAAGAGTGGGGAAGATGTGCTGTCACGTTTGATAAAAGCGTGTTGGAAAGGTAGTAAATTCACTTTCAGCTTTCCAGTGTTCCGCGTATCACCCCTCTGCTCCACCACCACACTTATCTCTACATCCAATATGGTTGGCAAACTGGTCAATCGAAGCGACAGCATAGTCTACCTGAAATCGGAGACGGGTCCCGGGGTCATCCGTGTTTTGCCTGGAACCGAACATCCTTCGCCTGGGAACAGGGCTGGTTTTGACGGCTTTTGGTCCCCTCAGCAACGCGACAAGGTGTACAAATATAGGGACCTGATCATAATGCCCGGTCCCGACATAATCTTCACAAATGATGGTCCCAACCCATTTGGGCCCGACAGCCTGTACGAGGGGTCGGGTTTTGCAAGTTTCAAGGACAAAACCTGGGTCGACGCCCAAAAGGATACAAATTGGTCCACCTTCATGAATGAAGCGATTAGACAGGATAGAGAAGGTATTAGACCTGGACCGGCCGGCGGAGGCGGCGGTGGTGGCGAACGCCATCCGATGGAACGACCCAAAGTAGAGCACCCTGGTACAGGATGGCACGAAGGCCCGGGAGGAGGCCATCTATGGACGGGTGGAGACGGATCTTCTGGTCATAGTGGCCTGCTTGGTACTGATCCACTAATGATGGAGTCCCCCTCGAAGATAGCGTAGAGATCCCTGTCTGTAAGCTTGCGTTGATCAACGGCGTTTCCGCACCATTCAGATGCTGAGTGCCCAGATTCAAGGTCGTTTGAATTTCAGTACCTGTTGCTACAGCTTATATTTCAAATCAAAGCAAGTAGGACGTGATAAGAAGTAATTTCGCCTAGTATCCCTTGTTTGAGACTATATATATCACATAAAGCAGATCTGCGCATGCCAGGTATGCAGGCTGGTGTTGTCCAAGTATGTAGTACTGGTACATGGGGAACCATTGAAACTAGAACAACGAAACTGAAGATTGGCAATCGTGAATGAACCTATTGAATCCTACTGCATAATCAATTAGGACTACTATACAACACTGCTTAATCTATCTTCTAGATTGTCGAGTCGAGCATACACGAGCTGATCCTCTTTCTGAATCGTCGCAGATGAACCACGCGTTAGTTTGAGTTCTACGAGTTTCCGCCTGCTAGTTTGAGTTCTACGAGTTTCCGCCTGCCTGCTTACCTAGCTTGAAAGTATATGTGCCAGTAGCTGCTTGATGAGAATGTTTCATGCAGAATATAGACAGAGCCGGGGAATTTCCGATGACCAAATGACAGTCTCAGAGGACGAATTTTCAGAATTAGCAAAAACAAGGATAGGATTATGCATAGTGCGCAGAGGGGAAAAGAAGGAAGGAAGTGTCTGTAAATGTGCGTACTACCAGCTCCACTAGGGATGAAACAAGCTATCCTTGCGAAGGATCATATACTATGGGATACATGGGGTAATAATAGGAGGGGAAAAAGTGAAGAGGTCCGTCTTTGGACCAGACAGTCGCGTGTGTCGCTCGTTAAAAGAGCTTGGAAGTTAAAGTCCGTATTGAAGGTTTCGTTTTTGTAGTATACATAGCTCTTGGCTACAATTCAAGCAAATAATGCAAGCTCTTGCTCTAAAGATTTGAAAGAAAGGCGTGGAAGATGTAATTTCCTCCGATTGAAAGAATGTGAACCAATCGTTGGGCATTGAAGGGAGAGTGTAGGTGCTTTAAGCAGGTAGAGGAGCGATCAATGCTGTAGTGCCGTCGGATGAACAATGTGATGCAAATTGTCGAGGTGACGAAATGAGGAAAAGCACTGGAATCTAGTAGGTAGGTGTGCCGAATCCGATTTGGAAGTTTCCAGCATCGAAGACCTATAAAGAGTGCAAAGACGTCAGCTTCTGAGCCATTACCGTTTCTAACAGATTCCATCATTGTAAAACAACGACTGATCGCCCAAGAAGCCACTCACAGTATAATAATTCTTCAAGAAAGCAAGACCTAAAATCCAATAACCGCTAGTGTTTCCTTCAATGATAGCACCGACACATTGATCGCTTAGAGCATTGACTTGACCGAAATTAAGATCATCATTACTTATAACGAATGGTTCTGGTTGACCTTGAAAGGTGAAACTTGCGTTGAGTTGTGATGCGCATGGGTATGAATAATATCCTCCTGATGCATCGTATTTCGATCCTGGTACACTGTTGTTTACGCACAAAGACGTTAGCTTAATCTACATCTATGTATACCATGCAATTTTCGGGATGCAATAAGATATTGAAAGACAAGACTCACGTGCTCCAGAATTTCTCAACATCGGCTTTTGGACCAGCAATCAAAGTAGAACCAGTATCAATAACAGCTTCTTTGATATAATTCTCAGCAGGAGTAACTGCGATTTGACCAGCTACATTGACAGAATCAAGTTGTAATTGCCAATACCATCTTGTAGTTGAAACTGGAATATATTTAATGTCGCCTTGGTGTTTGGTGTCGTCTGTGCGAGTTTTACAGTATGATGCAGACGGCAATTACAATCAGCATGGAGTCGAGACGGGGTGCGCAAATTCTGTCCCAATCGATTAGCAGGGGGATTCAGTCTCACCAATACCGCCTAGCATTAGGCTTGATTGATCTTCTTTTCCATCGGTAGCACGTCCAAAAGCAGTCGAGAACACGGCTCTCTCGACGGTACGTTGCTCGACGAGAGTCTGAAAGATACAAACAGCAGACTGCGAGCATGAGCATTGTATGTGGATGACAATTTACTCTCCGTGATCCTCCCGGGCACAGGGAAGGACAGGCAAGAGAAGACAGATATGAGGAAACGTACCTGGAAGAAAGGTTTTGCTCCAATTTTAGAATTGGTATAAAATCCTAGTCCAAGTATGCCACTTGCACTAATGAAATGTCCAATGGAGTGAATGAATTAGAAAATGATCTTTTGGCCTTTCCTTACAGATGCAATATATGTGTGTGTGTAAGAAGTGACTTACGGCTGATCCGTCCAATCGCTACTCATTTGATCGGCAACCGCGAAAGATTGAGTATGAGCTTTCATTCCGGCAATTTCAATTTCTTCAGTGAATACATCTCCTGATCTAGTAAAAATGAAAATTCAACCCGAGGTCAGCAATTCGACTTGGTGAAGGATGACTTCGAGAACAAACCGACTCACGTTGAACCAATACCATAATAAATCTCAAAATCACTTTTCAGGTCATTACTTGAGCTTGAAGAATTTGGATCAAAAGTTGGAGCTTGAGAGCAATTATTACATTTTGACGATTGGACCCATAAATCTGATGATCCTGTATCTAGTACTAATTGATAAGATTGTGGTGGTGTACCAATGCTGTTTTAGTTAAGTTAATTCAAACTATGCGAGTTAGCTATAGTTTTATGGCTTGTATTTAGCTGTCCATCGATTAAGAGGAGAAAGGCTTACTTGACGGAGACCAAGTACTGATATCACATCAAACAGACAGAGAAAGCGAAAAGATTAGCGTCATTAAGCTGTATTCATACCAGACCGTCTGCCCGACATGTCAAAGCACATCACGTGCCCGCATGCAAGGGTGGAGAATTCGAAGTCTGCTATTAGCTCACCTCTATATCCTCTCTAGCGACTACATGATCTGCGAGGGAAGTCTTTGACGGTCCTTGTCCTGTGTATTCGATAGGCTGCCTGGTAGTAGCTAGATCAGGTTGAGTTGTCTGAGCATCATCTTGTCTTTTATTCTTAATCTTAGCAAAGCGAGTCTTGTCATTGTTGTTGACATTGTTAATCTTCAATGGTCTATGGCCTTTATTTGCTCGTTTGATAGCTTCGTTGCTCTCTCCCTCTGAAGAAGGTGCTTCATCACCTCTCTGACTGAATTTTGATGATATGCGGTCCTGGATAATGTGGTAGTGCGAGAGATCTGCCAGTCTAGCCTGGAGGAGAGGGACAGTTTTACCGGCTAGGGAGGACTCATTGCCATCCAACTTTACACTTGCTTTGATGTGTGTTGTGCCTTCTGTCCGTCCTCTTGACGATGACGATGATGGCGCTTTGAGCAGTGGAAGGGTGATGGGTGTAGCAGCAGGCTGATCGGTGGACGCTGCTGCATGAGCGGCGGATGGAGCGATGAACGAGAAGAGCGCGAGGAGGGTCAAGCTAAGGAGTGTGTATGGTGGTCGAGTACTACTACTCCTGCTGATGAACATCATCCTGCTGTAGCTTTGAGGGAGTGTGCTGCTGTATCCTTGAACTGTGCAGAGCCCGAGCCAGCCTAAAGAGAGTGTGAGTGAACGACGATGAAGCAGAGCAGAGAGAAGCAGCAGCAACGAAGAGCAAGAATGTCAAGTGTGTCCTCATCGCCCTTGTTGTGTCTGTCGAGTGTGCCATGTCCCCCGTCTCGCCCAACAAGCTTGCCCTTAGCGACAAAGCCCACACACGCGTCAGAAGATCAAGTTATATCAAAGGTATGCAAGCTAGCCAGGTCGTTCGAGGGAGAGTATCGGCAGACTGGTGACATGCCTGGAGGGATACACTGTCAGCTCCCTCCTTCGTCGTCTGCTTCCACTCTCCTTCTGCTATCGTAGCTTTCCCTTGTTGTTGCTGTCTTCATAGTCGCGAGAAGCTGGCTTGCGTGCAACAAAGGACGACATCGATGATGACACAACAATGGATGACTTCTGTCTCTTCTTGGTGACTACAGCGGCACCTCCTCCTGCGAAGTAGACGCGTTCTGTCCACTCGCCGCTACTCGCATGTGCAGCTTGGACACTTGTTCCTCGTCTCCTGCTCGTTCAGCTTTGTCCAGGCGTTGTGCGAGCTGGGTGGAGCATACGGGAAACAGACGTATCAGCTCCTGTGTCCTTCAGCATATCAAAGCGTGCGTTCTAGCTACCTCCTGCTGTGTAGGTGGTACAAGTGCCAGCTGTATGATGATTGTACAAATGGAGCCCCCGATCATCATCAGTTCAAGGTTACAGAGCCGCGCTGGATGAGGTGCAACGCACCTTTTCGCCTATATGATGCAGCTTCTCCTTGAACGTCGACTTTCCGTTGTTGCTGTCCTGCACTGGCTCGGCCAGCGGGGCCTGTTCTGCTAATACCATCCTTTCCTATGTCTTGTGCTGCGGTCAAGAGGAGTGGGTGTTATTTACTCGGCGTCAGCCACACCCAACCTGAAGGCGGACATTGACGAATCGACAAGTCCAGGTAATACTACGGAACTGAATGTGATATTCCACACCTGGCAATGGGCGAATTGAGAAATGCAAAGTTGTCTCGCTAAAGTCTGAGAAAGATTCGTCTAATATATTGGATGCCTCAGCGACGACCGCTCCAAAAACTGCACCTTGTATACGGTTCGCATATAGTACAACAGCAGCACTTCCAATACATCTGAGGAAGCAAAGATAAAGGATAGAATAAACAGACTGTTTTCGTAACTTTACTCCTTCTCTCGGGATCAGAAGAGCATTCCTTCGTGTAGATAAGCTCTCGCCAGCCCCTATACGTCGAGAGGTATAGTCCATTGAATACATATTCGTATATTCGTATATGCGTGTATGTCTAGAAAGTGTTCGTTGTAGATAAGAACTAGCTCTTCCTTTCCTTATTCATAAGAGGGCTTAAGCTAATGTATGATATCATGGTCAGATTTGTCTGAAATGGAAGTTAAGTTTCGAAGACTGGCTTCGTTTAAATGATATGTGTTGCGCATGTCGCTCGCAAGGGTCTTCGTTTCTTATGTGTTACTGCATCTTGAAACTCATTTATCGCTTTGAGTTCGGCTTTGTATTCTTAGCTAACCAGATACTGCAGTTGTAGGAATAAAACGAAAGAACAAATCAGTTATGCTACAATGGCACTCGTCTCTATTGATACTTATCCCATCACAGAGAGAGAGAGAGAGAGAGAGAGAGAGAGAGAGAGAGAGAGAGAGAGAGAGAGAGAGAGAGAGAGAGAGAAGAAACTCACTTCATGAATCTAGATACAAAGAAAGGATAAGTAGTAACAGCTCTAGCAGGGGCTCCATGTGCGAGTTGCATTTCTAAATTACCAGAATTTCCTAATGCTGCTTTCCATAATTCACATGCTTCTTCTGGTGATTCTGTTTGATTTCGACTTCCTCGGACCAGAAGCTGGGTGAAAAGACGCAGAACATTTCAATCAGCCGAGTCTTAGTTTTTGTTTGGTAGCTTTGTGAAACTCTCACCACTGGCTGTGTAATGCGGTCCAGTCCTTCAACGATGCCCATGTTCAAATGCATCCCGAAGACTTCCTTTGTCCACTCAGGTGGACAGCGACCTCTTTGTCTATCGAGCTGCAGATAGGTATGCGACGGAAAGATTTACATTAGCTAGTTCAACCTGAGAGATGGATGTGGTAGGAAAAACCTCACCCTATCCATTTCAAATTCAGCTTGCTCCTCATTCAAACACTGACCAAAAGTATAATTAATATAAGCATGTAGAGCATCACTTTCTACGATCCTCCCTTTGGTATTCTTATCGATTTCACCAGATTGTACTTTTAAATTTGATTCTAAGAATAAATCTCTTAATTCTGTAAAAACTGCCTTTACTTCTGGTCCTTCTCCTTTATAGAAACCAGGTGAGATTAACATTAAAGATGATACTAATTCAGGTCGTAAAATTGCTAAATGCAAGGCTGGTCTACATCCTGCGACTGAAAAGGGCGAAGGGACATGGCGAGACAGTTATAGGAGTGTCAGGTTTGAGAAGCATGTGTGCAGGAGTACGATTTATTCAATGACTCACAAGTCTCGCCAACGACGTGACAGTCGCTTATCCTAAGCATATCAAGTGCGATTCCTAATTCTCTGGCGTAGTGCTGCAGCAGAGACACGAGACGGTTGTTTAGCAAGATTCATGTACAGTCTATTCTGGCTCGTAGGGTCTACTTACCTCGTAAGAGTAGCCCTCAACATTTGGACCGTGGCTCTGACCATGATATTTGGCTGTAATGGCAACAAATCGATCACGTCAGACCAGACGACCACGAGGATAGCAGGGCCAGCCGTTGCGAGAAGACGCGGATGGGAGACGTGCAGCATTACACGGGCTGAAGAAGGAGCCAGCAACGCTACAACGTGCGACGGCGTATATTAGAGTAAACTCACCATCAAATGTAACGAGATTGTACGCTTGGTTCAGTCGTGGATCTGCCATTTGTAGATCCCACGCTGAGGCATTGGTGCATAATGCATGCAGGAAAATGACTGTCTTCTTAGCTGGGTCTAAATCTGGTACGCGTTGACCACCTCGATTTATGTAGTAGCATAGCTGTAAGCCCGTTGGTAGGTGTAGGATTGGCATTTCTCGCAGCTTGACGTTTTTAATGAGTGTTGACGGCGATTTGTGCTGGACGAGAACTGGGAAGTGCTATAGCAAAAGGCAGGAGAGAAGTAAAGTGAAATGAAAGCGATGTCGTTCCTCTTGCGTGGTCTGGCTGTCGACTTTTAACGTAGAGTTGACGAGAAGCAGATTTGTTTCCGCGACTTGCAGAAAGCAGTGCGAAAATTGGCGCGATGCCCAGCGCAGTCAACTTGGGAATCGGGTGTGCTCAAGGACGCACGCACACTCTTTTGGGTGGCTGATGGGGAGGTGATGTGAGAGATCTGTTACACGTTACACACGGCGACGGAGTAGGCGGCCGGAGGGGGCGGCGGACGACGAGGAGAGAGGACAACGGTGAGATTGGGACAGTGACGTTGTGCCTTTTGATAGCAGTGTAGCCGTCCAGCAAGTTTGCCGATTCTCCTTGCGAGCTAACGAGCGGGTCGCACGGATCCCTCTACCACAAGCCTTTTCGGCGGTGAAGCGAGCTCGAGAGCTGCCTCCTCACTTCGGCCGGCGATGGGAGTGGAGTGGATATCAGTTGAATAAAAGTAGAAATATCCGTAGATGCTGTGTCTTCTGTGTGCATGCAGGTCTTTGAAAACTTATGTCTCGACTGTAATACCTTATCGCACGTGACAGGCAAGTTTGTGACCCAGCTTGTTGCTCCTATTGTGAGCGACAGTCCACCTGCATTCTGGTAGACTTAGCGTAAGCGCACACAGCTCGTTTCAATCACATGTCTCTCTCTCGAAAACTGGAAGGACCTTACAGGTCGGTTCGAGTGCGACGGATTTCACGAGCTTTTCGGGTGGGCTCTGTTCTCGTGCAACCTGTCGATCTTTCTCTGCTTGACGGTCAGAGTTGACAGTCTTACGGCCTTGTTGGAAAGAAAGAAAAGAAAAGTCCTGATTCCTCTCTAGTGCTTGTCAAAGAGCTTCTTCCTGCTCTCACGGTATGGTATATACGGGAGGCTTGAAGGAGAGAAAGACCAGCTGATTCAAGGTTTGGCAGGTTGCTTCTGCAGGGCGAAAGCGACGCTCAGGAAACAACCCAAGGAGCTGGAGGTCATCCTTTGCCGAACAGTCAAGGTGTGAGGAGTCCTCTTGCCGTGTTCATGTCTACTCTCCCTTTTACGGGTCAGTTTCTCTCCTTGACAAATCTATCTCGGCGCCGATCAGCCTCCCCCGGACCTGCACACATGGCTGGTCAAGCTGTCACTGGACATATCCGAAGATCTCACCCTTATCTGCCCATCATGCACAATCCACGTTCGTCCTTGTTTTTGAGACGCACTCGGAAGAATCGATGATCTCCTCTTGCAGGGATACCTAGAAAGATCAAGCAGGTCTCTGCGACATTGCGTGCTTCTTCCTGTTTCCGGGCGGAAACGAGAGACGAACGGCTGTAGATGGTGCGTGTCAACCAAGAAAGATGATTGATACTTTGGCTAAAAGTATTTCAAGCTTCTGCTACGACGTATCTGCATGACCAAGGTGTTTGTCGTCGTTCGTTCAAGCTCAAGAGAGGCGGACGATCCAGCCGACAAAGTGGGATGTGGTGGCGCTTTCATCTTCCTGTGACAAGCGACTCACGAGGGAGCAGTATTGCTTATAACCACTTTCTCTTCGTCATTTCGAGACCTTTGGGACAGTCTGTCTTGCGAGTCTGCAATCAAAGTCCCGGCAGTTTGAATGGTGTGCCATCGTGGAAAGAGGTGACCCAGGCATGAGCCCAACGACATGATATCTGCCTATAAGCTGTTCATAGCGCATTTCAATAAGATAGGGATGGAAGTAGCGAGTGAATGGGGGTGTAAAGCCTGCACCATATTTCCGGAACGTCTGGATTGCTCGGTCGATGCAGCCCATGTCTGCGCTCTTCTGCACTATTTTATCCTACAGGGATGGAGACTGGCAGTTTCGGGTTGGAGTCAACTCGTAGTCAACTTGAACTTCGATGTATGTCAGCAATTGGAATGACACTGACAGGTCTATTATCATAGGAAAGCTGGATGTAGTGTGGATGATCGAGAATCACGACCTTTTCGCGGTTGATGGGCGTGGATGCATGTGATTGCTTCTCGTCTATCACCTCGAGCACAACAGCAGGACAGCTTTCATCGCATTGATAACAAGCAAATATGGCGGGAACACCGAAAGACGACTTCTACTTGCGGTACTAGTGAGTCGCCCGAGACTTGCTTCCATCGTCGAACGCAGCAATGGCTGATGGCAATGCCAACGACTACCCTACAGCACCGGACATCAAGGCAGATACGGACACGAGTGCGCGATACTAAATACGAAGGTGGCTACATACACTGACGGCTGCTTCCTCGCACAGGTTCTTGGAGTTCGAATATGCCGGAGGACGTCTGCGATATGCCAACAACAGCAAGTGAGTGGAAGCAAGACGCAGGACCTTATGCACAGTTCGGTCGTTGTGACCGTATAATAGCTACCAGACGAAGCTTTGATGCTGATTCTCTACGTCCTCTTCTCTCCCAGCTACCGAAGCGACTCGCTCATCAGGAAGGAGATGTATCTATCACCCCTCACCGTGTCCGAGTTGAAGCGTATAGTCGAGGAGTCAGATATAGTAAAGTCAGTCTCGAGCACTATCCGAAGAGCACAGCTGCATCCAGCCCCTGATTCTGACTTTGTTGCCGGAACTCTTTAGGGAAGACGATACAAACTGGCCTCAAAAGTCCGTTGTGGGCAAGCAAGAGCTAGAAATCCGAATTGGAAACTCGCATATCTCATTCGAGTTGGCGAAACTGGGCAGTTTGGTCGATGTTCAACAGTCGGAGGACTCGGAGGGTCTAAGGTGCGTTTGAGAACCGTATGCCATATAGTTAGACTACATCGCTTGACGCTCTCTTTCATCTGTTACAACAGGACGTTCTACTACCTCATCCAAGACCTAAGAGTGAGAAGCAGAGAATACATGTTATTGTGCGGAACGAGTTTGCTGACCATCCTTGCCCATCAGATGTTTGTGTTTTCTCTGATCTCGCTTCATTTCAAGATCAAGCCTACGCCATGATTGCAGCTAGACCAGTATGTGACAGCTTGTATTCGATAATAATGACACACGGCTGATTGAGGTCTGGTCATGCTTAGTACACGAGACAGGCGGACTTGCGTCGTACAAGCAGTAGCCTCTGCCTCGCCATGGGCACGTGGGCGACTTTGAGACTGCCTTCTGAATAGCTATCCAAAATGCGCATGAAGGGTGCGGATGTACCAGTAGAATAAGCAGTAGATCTACGTATTGTCACGTAATGTAATGAATGTATCGAAATGCTGGCTCTAACCTATGCAGGATGTCGCGCGTGCTGGAACAACCTTGCACGGCAATCCGGACTTGCTTCTTGCCATTATACTGACACCAGCAACACATCACAACGCCTAGTTACCATCATCCAGCACTCGACTAAAGATGGCAGTGGACAAGAGGACGCGAGTGATCCTCAACAATCTCATCAAGAACGGCGAGCTGTACGGTGCACACCAGAAGTATCGCACCTCCGCAGCGCGACTGCTCAAGACGCCCGCACCGTCAGCGTTCGGGACAGGCAAGCTATCACTACACGCACAAGCAGGGCAGTCGAAGCCCGAGTACGATGATGCTGCAAAAGACGCGGCTGAGCTGCTTTACGAGGGCGCTAAGTCGTTGTTGGAGCGAGGCGAGTTCGGCGGAGGCACAGACTTGACACTCTACTTGCTCGACACTTGGGCTAGCAGAGCAGTTCCATGCACAGACGAGAACAGAAACAAGATTCAAACACTTGTATTCCTAGTTGGCGGTAAAGGCAAGTGGAGAAAGACTATCATCGACCATGCAACCGCGTAAGTTTGGAGCCTGGACCCCATCTCAACTGTAAAGGCAGTATACTCGACCTTCCGAACCTGACACAATACTATTTCTCCTCTCTTCTCCTATATACTCCTCCAGCTGGTCCTGCAATATCGAAACACCCGCTGGAGATCCTGGCTTGCACGCGTATATCGGCCAGATCCTCCAAAAAGGTAGGCTCGAGGCCTACAATAGCGTCTGAAGTCGATAAGCGACTTTACTGACAGGCTATCTTATATTTGTGACCCAGATCGTGACTATTATGGAGCAGAACATCACTTCCTAGCCGCCCAGACAAGAGACACTGCACGTTCATTAGCAACTTTACTCTTCGAATGGTACAAGACCGATCCATCAACTAGTTTCTCTACATCTACACTTGGCCGATACGCCGCACGTGGCGTCTTGAGTTACTTAGAAGCCTCTTCAATTCTATGTGCAAGCATCTTTATCGAATCGTTCCTCGCTCTCGCTATCGCCGCCGATTCGAGTCTACTCGTTGAACGAGTACCAATGTCACGATGGGCAGATGATTCTGCTGTAGATGCAGAAATAATAGTAACCAAACTTGCAAGTTTGAATTTCCTTCAACTTGTCCTCAAAACGTGTCAAGTTGGTTTAATAGAGCAACAAGTTAAGAAATCAGGCAATCAGACTGGTACAATGACGAGCTATCCTGGTAAAGCCGCATGGCTGCAGCTAGTGAACAAATACGAGCGTGAAGTACCTTGGTTGAAGGAGCCTGAAGTCAAAGAGGTGAGCTTTGCAAATTTGCTATTTCACTCCGAACAAAGCTACGTACTGACTGACTGACCATCGTTCGTAGTCTACGACAATATTAGCGGAGATGTACTTCAATATCAAACCCTCTAACGCTGGAGGAGCAAACATTCTCGGAGACCTCATGAGCAGCCTGTTCGGCGGTGGAGGCGGCTCGTCGGCATCGCCTGCGGCAGGTGCTGGCAGAGGTAGAGGGCGTGGCAGGATCTCAGCTACGCCCAATGTCTCGCAGCCAGGTCTAGATTGAGCAATCAGATTAGTTCTCAACTGAGGCAACAGCATCACGACCACGGAGCAAGAAAAGTCTTATTGTAATGAATACGATTGTCATGGACTCGGAAAATCGAGGCAAGCGCATTAAAGGGCACGAGTAAATTAATGTATGCTCAAGGGGTTGCGATTATTACACGAAAGGATATGATACAGGCTCCGTCGAAGCTTCTGACTCTGTACTGATTTGCAACTACGATGTCTTATCGAAGCTACGCTCGCTATGATGTTCGTCTCCGCTAACGATGTCCTCATCCCCACTGACTCCACTGCCAAACGCAGTATCGAAAGACGGGGCTCGGTTGTATCTTCCTAGCCATAGCTGACCAGTAGACAATCTTCTTCGATTAGCACCTTGTCTATTTTGTCGCGTGCTGGAGAATGTGCCACCCGATGCGCCGTTATCGTTGGTAGGTGATGGGTCCTGCTGTCCATGATTCCGTGGCGTAGGAGCCCAATTTGGGATTTCTTTGTTCATCGTGAGGCCCAAGCTTGACGCTATTTGCCTTCGTCGCTGGCGAGCCAGATGCGGCGACACCGGTGCAGACGCCACGCGCCTTCGATGTAACCTGAAGTCTTCCTCGTCGTCTTCATCGTCGTCTTCCTCTTGCTTGATAGTCTGAGTGATTGACCGTGGCTCTGCAACGCTGCCTCCAAACGTCTCGTCATTGTCCGGAGGAGGCACACTGCCCTCCGGGCCACCAAGGTCGAGGTCAGAGTCGCTTTCCTCCTCTTCCAGGGACGACTCAGTAGCACGGTAAGCGGACTGTTGCACCCTTCCATTCGCGTTTGTACTGGAATGTGCATGCTGTAAGCGGCACTCTGCTCGGCCTGCGTCGATTTGCCTTTCGATCCGCATGCGATTTGAGATCATGTGGAGCTGCAATTGAAGAAATCAAGCTCAATTAGCTCGTGCAAGAAGCGTAGTCGCACAGATTACAGTACCTTCGGCCAGGTGATAAGCTGTCCTGCACGGATCATTCTGGCTAGCTCCGGCACATCTGGATCGTCCAACAAATGAAACCAGTCCTTAATACGTGAACGTGGCCAGATAGTGACAGACCCTACACATAAGTCGTTTTAGCTCTGTTGTGTCCACTTCACAGTAAAAGATTCACCTTCAAACTTCTGCAGGAAAACGCTTGACCAGTTTTGACCAAGCAGCTCAGGGAGCAGTTCGAGATCCCGAATAACCTGCAGAGCCATTTCAGATCACTTGCGAGGGTTGGAACGGCAAAAGTAAACCCACTCTGAAGTTTTTAGTCAAGTCTAGCTTCAGGAACTGTTCAGCTGCGGAGAGGATGAACCCGCCGCGCCAGCCTTTGCCTTTTCGATGTGTGACAGGCCGACCAGGGGCGCCGCGCGGTTGGAAGACTGCAGGGATGTTGATTAGCACCCACCTAGCGCACTGACTGTCGCATTGACTTACAGAAAATATGGATGTGCGGATTGACTTGCGAAATGATGCTGGCAGAGAAATGAATGTTCAGCTTGAACTCCCCTGAACAGGTTATTGACTTGCCTGTATGTAACGTTGAAGAAGAGATTGAGGGATTGGAGGGGAATATCCACCCGTAGACTGCCATCTTTGTGTCTTCCTTGGAATTGCCACGGCTTGACGCGGCCTTTCTTGTCCTTCGTCCTACCAAGGCTCGCACATTAGCTGGTGATCACACAAGGCTATATACTGACGTTATTTACATCAGAACAACCGGATTTAAAATACCAGGAACAGCAGCCGAGGCTATGATAGCTGTGAAAATCAGGCAGTCGGGAGCAGTATGCATATTGAGAAGCTTGGTCGGAGAGTGCGTATCGTAAGGAATGACGGAAACATTCAGGATTCGGCCGGTACGCTCGTAGGCTTCCTTGAATGTGGTAGAGCCGTGCGTCCAGAAAGCGGCCTTTCTTGCCCATTGCACTGTATCAAATCGAGCTCCAGTATTATAGAGGCGTTTTGCCCATATCTGTGCGGTACCAAAATTGCGGTAAGCATTTGGTGTCCGAGAAGATAGGCTGAAACACATACCGAGATAGGCTCTTCGCATGCAGTTATCTTTTCCGCTAATTGCGGGATGAGCATCCGCCTGAGCTCATCGTCGGTGTGAGTGCACAAAAACGCGGCAACCAATGCTCCTGCTGAAGTTCCAGTAACAACTTTGGCTGTACTTTAGGAAGTCAGTGACTTGATTCTGTGCGCCTTAACGGTATAACGTACGAATGAGATCGGCGTCAAGTAACGCCCTTATGACTCCAAAGTGCTGTTGTCGGAAGCGTTAGCTAAAAATCAAATGGGACGGAGTCGAGTAAGCCTTACGTAATAGCCGAAAGATGCTCCGCCGCTAAGGCAAAGAGCAGTGCTGCCGTGATTCTTAGTGATGTACTTGAAAAGGCGGGACTTTTCTTCTCGCGACAATAAGTCTGTATGACGGATGTAGTCTATCGATCTTTCGACTGCAAATATGAAATAAGCAGAGCCCACGCTCCGTAAGAAGAACTGAAAGAATAGCGCTTTACCTTCTTCAATATATTCAACAATGCGGTCCTTGGTACCATAGTAGGTCTCGCTGTATAACCTGGGATTCTCGATTCCAGCAAAGTTGCTTCTCAAGCAGACTTCCAATATAGCAGAGACCCCCTCCACATCTCCAGCTTCGCGCATGTTTCGAAGGTTGACAGTCACTTTGCGCACTAGCGAGGAGTCGTAGTATGCATTATTTGGTGTCCGCTTCCATGTCGTATGGCCGAGTACTACAGATGACGAAGCCGTCAAGATCAGTTGCGTCACAACAAACCTCGAACTGGAGTTCCTTACGGTCGTCCAGCTGCAATGCAATAGCCTTCCAGTCTTCGTATGTCTTCGCTCGCCGGAGCCTCAGCCGCAATCGACCCTTCTGACCACCCCCTGCACCGCCGTAGAGCTTCAGCTAGAGCACTAAACGGCAAAAGTCTTCATCCGCTCACAGCCCGAGAACAGCTCAATTATGTTGACCAGCTGGCGCACCAGCACATAGCCTAGGAACTCGAGGCCGATCAAGAGGAACAGGAACATCTGGATTAAAGTCACAACGGCAGTCAGCGCGCGACATGGTCGTAGAATGTATCACGGCTGCAAGTATCATTTGACCTACCAACAACGGCCATCGCGATACATGGTATGCCCAACCTTCGCGAACGACGTCACGGCGTTTTTTGGAGGCGGTCTTGACTCTTTCGCGAATGGGGGCGAAGTCAGAGACGCTTCGAATGTGCTCCACCTGCGGCTCTTCTGCGTCCTCGTTTGCATTCAGAGCCCTCTCAAAGACTTTCAAGTGGTCCTCGTTGGCATACTCAATGTCGAACTCTGGCGGTCTTTCGTAGCTGCTGTTGCCTGATGCGAAGCCCCCTCCAATGCTGAAAATGGACCCCGGACTCGTCCATCCCGGGCTGGCGACAGGCGTGCTGCTACCGCTGGCGCCTGCCTTGGAGCCTTTCTTGTGCCATGGAAGATGCATCCATGCAGGTGCGTTGGGGTCCTTGAGCGTGTGCACAGAAGCAAGCAGTCGACGTGGTCGGCTTGACCGCCGACAGGAAGATGATCGAGAGGATCATCATGAGCGTCAAATGTAGTATTGCGTTGCATGGCAAGTGGAGTCTATCAGTCATACAGGCTAAGATAGTGACCAGCCTCGTCGGAGCAATGTACCACGTTTGTGGGATGGGATATACCGAACAAAGCTATTGGGTCAGGTTGCCACAGGTTTTTGATCTGCATTGCACTTTATCCAGCAGTAAATAGATGATATTAGATGAGAATGGGAGCAAGGATACCTATATACACATTACTAGGGGATGCCTAGTCATTTATGGTGACTTGACAAGAGCTGAGGTCTGAATACTGAGTTCGAAGCCTTAAGCCTTAGCTTCGACGTCACGCACGTCACGGGTTCTCTGTCGAATGAATTGTGCGTTCTCCGTACCGTCAAGGTCCTGGTCCATCTGGTACAAAGGCTCCAGAGTAGCTGTCTTCTTGAAGAGAACGTATCGCTTGATCCAGTAAGGAAGGGCCTTCTTCGTCTGGTACTGGATGAAAGTACCGGTAGGTACGGCAAAAATCTAGCAAAACGGCAGGCATCAGAAATTGTGCTGTTGAGCAGCGCGGTACTGAGCAACTTACCTGGTCAAGCTCTTCGAGTGTCCTTTGCTTGGTCTCGGGTACGAAAAAGAAAATAAGGACGAAGGCAGCGATGTTGAGGCCGGCATACTGTGGATATTCATGGTTAGCCACCATGTCACAGCTTCCTCAACTGACCCTTGAGTACTTACAAAGCAGAAGACACCGACGGCACCCATCACATCTAGCATGCGTGGTAGAGAGATGGATAAGACGGCAGCGAAGCCTAAGCAAACAGTGACAGCCCAGGCCATGCCTACTTCTCGGTGACTGAGAGGGAAGACTTCGGCAGAGTAAGTGAAGGGTACTGGACCTTCACCTGGGGAGTACCAAGCAGCGAAAATGTAGATAAACAGGGCGATAAGACCAATTCGGACTGTTCCTCGGTCTTCTGGGATCAAGAAGCAGAGACCTGCAGCGAGAAGGGACCAAGCCATCTGAGGGAAGGTGAAGAGAAGGAGTGACCTTCTACCAAACGTGTCGATGGTGTAGAAAGCAGGTACTGGAGGAAGTGTATCAGCCGATGAACTCAAGGGGCAAAAGGCGCATTCCTTACTCGCAAATAGGAAGTTAACGGCTCCGAATCCGAGAGATGCGTAAAGAGCTTGCTCTTCGGTATAGTTGGCCTGGACGAAAATCGTGGACGAGTAGAATGCAATGATATTGATACCGCACACTGCAAAAGAAGATGAGCTTCTGTCTCGCTTCAGACGCGCTAATTGGGAAAGCTTACTCTGCTGTGCCAACATGACTGTGCCTGAAGCCAGTGTGGCGCGTTGTAACCTTGGTACTGTGAACAGTTCCACCAATCGTCGGAAGAAGCTGTCACCCTTGACAATCTGGCTCTCCAGCTGGAGCTGAACGTGGACGTAGTACAGATCACGAGCAGCTTGCAATTCGCTGTGACGGAGGCGGACCAATGACTTGTAAGCAGCAGGGTATCTCTTCTTCTTCATGAGCCATCTTGGGGACTCTGGCACAAGGAAGATGAACATAAGGGGTAGTGCAGGGATGAAAGCACTTCCTAATTGATATCTCCAAGTGTTTATGCCGCCGAATTTAAGACAGACCACGTTGGCAGCGTAACCCATGACTGTTGAAAGCGGTTAGTCAGACTGCTTAACAGAACATTGTCCAGAAAGGGACCTACAAATGCCGAACGCAGTCCAGAATCTGTGGCAAAGTATGATATCAGTACTTGGCGACGTTTGAACGGATGGCTACAAAGACGCACTGCCATGTCATTACGAGAGCACCTCTGATTGTAGCTGGAGCGTTCTCTGCAGCTAGAATCGGTACAGTCGATCCCTTTGCTCCCATACCTAACCCGAGAATCAGACGAACGATGAAGAGTTGTTGCCAGTTTTGAGTGAAGCCAGAAGCGATGGGAGTGACAATAAGGATGCAAGCGGTAATGAAAATTGTGCCTCGACGGCCAAACATGCGATTGAGAGGGTCCGAAAGCCTGATTGGACCAAATCAGTACATGACCCAGTTTCATTATGATGTGGTATGTTGCTTACCAGCACCCCAGACCGGCCGATGCTATGTAGGGCGCGGCATTGACTACACCAACGAGCCATGTGTCTCGTCCACCACCAGCAATACCGAACTCAAGAGGGAAGGACAAGTTGGCACCGTTGGAGCCGGTTTGATCCCATCCTTGTACGGCTGCACCGATAGAGCAGAGTGCGATTGTGAGGTATAAGAGCTTCGGGTGGCTCCATCGGTGTGTGTGTTCGCGCTCGATGAGGGTCTTCTCAGCGTCAGAGAGCTCAGGCAGACTGTGATAGTCATGCTGTATGAATCGAAAGCGACCAAAACATGCAAAGGGGGAAACACCACATTGTGCCGAACGAAGAAGGCGCCGCGCGTGGGGATTCAAAGTATGCGATCGAAGGAGAGGAAAGAAAAAAGACGGAAAACGCCACATATCAGCACGAAATCTATGTTGCATATTCCATAACGGACCAACACATACAGGCTTCTGAGCTAGCAGAGCACCCTTTCTGAAGTGCTCGATCTCGGACTCCAGGCCGTATTCAGTAACGAAATCTTGCACATTGTTCAAAAGGGTAGCTCTGGGAATGCCGGCTAGAGGGTTCTGAAGTTTTGCAGTTGCCTGGGTTGATAGGAGAGTCAGCCCGATTCCAAGCTATACGATAGGAAACTGCGCTACTCACATTTCTTCTCAAATCTTCCTCCGAGAAAGCCTGCTCTCTCACAGCAGCCTGTGGGAATTTCTGGGTCTCGCCCTTGACAGCGATATCGTTCTCCATGCTTGCTGATGGACAACGGACAGCGACAATGTATTATTATGGAAGGGAAGGGAGCAAAGAGGAGGGGATCCACAAAGATATCCTGGGAGAGAGGGCGGTCCCCCCTCTTAATAAAGTCGCAGCTAGTGGAAACCGCCACAAATGGAGCCGATGCGATCTTTGCGGAGGGGAAGCACCAAAAAACCAAGGTTTTGGCTCCCTAAAAGCGCTAATTCAGGTTAAAGTGTGGACGTGCGGGGTGTGGAGCACATGTATTTGTGCCAGGTTTGCCCGGAGCTTCCTCCTTCCGTAGGTATTTTGGCGCCCCAGTCCGGGTACTTTATGCCGAAATTTGACATTTGCCTACGTCAGCCATACGTACTTCAGCCTAGCTTTTGACATCAGCGAGTAAAATACCGGTAGCCTCATCACCGATGCTACACTACTGTCAGCGCGGTGTCAGCCAACAGAGTCTCTGAGCGAAACAAAGAAATGTCATTTGCACGGGATTCGTCTTCTGCTGGTCCTTCTGTCATAAGGCTGGGGCCAGGCGGACGAGCTGTGGTCAGCCAAATCTAATGCCGATGTTACGCTGTCTGTTGGGCATTTCATGGCAGTGCGAACAATAATCGCATCCTGAGAAGGGTCTTGGCCTTTCCGGTTATTTCGCATGTGTTTGACTAGCTGCGATCATTATTGTCTATTTTTGCAACCTCCGGTTTCTCGGTATGTATTCAGTGATTCACAATGTCGATCATTCCCGAGTGTGTCGCTCGCTGGTAACTTATACGCTCAGCACACCAAGCACTTGCGTAACTTGCAAATGGCATCAAACAGCTTAGCCTTGGGTCTTGACCTGGGTTGCGCATCACGTTAAGACATTTTTTCATCGTCGAAGATCGGAATCCGCAGACGCGTTGGTCCCCCATCCCTCGGTACCGTATGTCGCATAATGATGGTCGAGATGGATGTAAAGATGAAGGTATCGATAACATATCGGTTTGAGGCTCAAGGATTATGATTGAGAGTTCATCGTTAGGAGCTCTCGACCTTCGTGGTATCGAATGTATTTTCTTCCTGCCAAACTCATGACGTGCTGGCGTATGCGCACCTAATACTGCACTGAGAACCCGCCCAGCCCTACAAGTTCACATTTCATATAACTGTCCCTGGCTCCACTTTTTCTTGGAATACTGTGGATGGAAGAAGCTGAAGCGGACCTGCATCCGGGTTTGGGGTCCTCGTTGATCTTTTCGCAGCTTTGGTCATATACCTTGCAATTCTCCATGTTCCTTCCCCTTTCTTGCACGCTTCACTTTTGCCATAATATTGCCTCTCTCTGTGTCACTTCCAGAAAGTGGAATGAATCAATCTTCACCCAATCTTGCATGTCTCACTAACCTTTTCATTTTGTACCATCTGATCTAAATTCTTGGCCTTCACACTTTGCAGCTGTTCATTTCCCCTCCTTTATCTCGAAACAATTCAAAACTGGACATTAATTCCCTATCCAACTTTGCATATCTCACCAATCGTTTAATGCTCTTAACATCCACATCAACGAGATACGCCTCCAGTTTCTTTTCGGAAGATTCAGAAAGAGGATCTTGAGTGATTTTAATCATTATTGAACAATCTTTGAATGAAGCTGAAAGTAAATAACCTATAACTAAATTTCGTATCGAACTTTTCTCGTTCAAGAATTTTGGTGCAGCTTCTTCGGAGACAGATGTTTCGGTTGAGGCGTATGACTTTATCAGCTTTGCATATTCGTGTTGTTGCGTTGCAGCTTCGTTTGCTAGGTAGGATTTAACAAAGTCCGTATACTCTTCGAGTGTGACTTCCCCTCCTAGTGTGTCTGTGAAATCATTTTCATCGACATTAAGGAGATCGATACCTTTCTGTGATTGCAATAAAGCGTTCAGACCTTCGATGTCTAACGGATCCAAGGAACTCTGTAGATGTGCCAAACGTGGGAGTAGCGGACTCGAAGTCATAAAATCCACGAGTAGGTCGGGTAGTGACTGTTCAGTGTCTTGCGAGTCGCCCAAGAAGCCTGTATTCTGGCGAGGAATGAGTAATCAGCTTATTTCGAATTTCCATGTACAACAAGCTCCGTAGCATGATGTGGGACTGACTTGACTCGGAATGATCATCTTTCCTTCGAAGAACAACTTTAAATTGTTGCCTTTGCCATTCGTCTGTTCCCAACCTCTGACAAGAGCCTGTAATGCTTTTAATACCCTTTCCCTATCTTGCGAGTATAGATCCAAAGGACAGTATACTCCGGGACTAGAATTCTTCGGATTCGAGGGAACTGTTTCAGATGAATAGTATTCTTTGTGTAGCCGATGCAGGCAGAATCGACAATGATTTGTTTTAATGGGTCGTGACGAGTCTGACAGATACGTCGGATTTGGTAGGAAGCCCCATTTCGGCTGTGCAGAAGAGTAATGCGCATCAGATTAAGATGTTCTGGAGTATGTGCATATAGATGTCAAACATGAGCCAACCTGCCTTTATTTCCACAGCCAACTGTATACTATCGGCAGCAGCAGTTCCGACGAGGTTGTCAGCGAGCACTACGTATTCTCTATCGACGTCAACATCGTCAACAGCCCTTCTGGACGGAGGTCTTGCAGCTTGTAGATGCTTTGCGAGCTCTTTGAACCATTCCTTGTCGTGTATAGGTACGGATACCAGTTTCGGCGTTGAACGGGGAGGGAGGAGCGGCACGACGACTCTATCGGTGAATGCAACACTGGCATCTTCTTCTTGGAGTGTTATATCAGACAGGACAGCTGCACCATGTGCCTTTTTGCGTATTCGTAAAACTGTGCCTTGCAGAACATCATCACTGTCGCCCGTGTATGCCGCGACGAGGTTCGCGCCGCCCTCTGCGACATAGGTGAATGCGGTCGGCGGGACAGCAGAGAGCGAGATGGGCAGGTCTGCAGCACTGCTGGTATCAGCCATGTTGGTCGTGGTTGGTCCACAGGCAAGACTGCAGCATGCTGTTGGCTGTGCTGGCATTTCACTTTGGCTTTCTTTCCTTGGAATTGCAAGCTGGCAGGCTGTGGCGTGAGCGAGCAAAGGATAGTGATGACAGGCCCGCCCAGGGAGGTCCACAGACTAGCCATGACTTAGTCATGAGCATGTGTACATCCTCGCTACCTCGCTCGAGTTGCTCACCCATCAATCGCCATCGTTTCGTTACCTTGCTCTTTGACGAGGCTGATCGAGCAGCTTCGCGGACAGCGCTGCTTCGCTCACTTCCAAGTCTGCATCACCTACACCAACAGAAGGCAACAAGCAGGAACACCTACTCCCCTCAACACATACACTTATATACAATGGCCTACGGTACGCTTCGCTCGGCCACGCTGCGAGAGGCCTCTCTCACGCTTGGAGAGAGAAGCAATCGCTGATTTTTCGAAATTTTGACTGACCTCTGTCTTTTCGCGATAATTGCAGGAGGAGCTCCCTCGAGAGGCGCACCCAGAGGAGGCGCAAGAGGTGGTGGACGAGGTGGATTCGGTGGTGATAGAGGCGGTCGTGGTGGTGGCCGAGGTGCGCTCTTGCTTTGCTGGTCCGAGTCGTCGACTCGAGCTGACCATTTCCCAACTTCCTTCCTGATCGCTCCTGCAAACTTGGATTCATCGCACACTCTTCAACTACGAACACTCGCTATACATTGAATCACAACAGGTGGCTCATTCGGAGGAAGAGGAGGCGGACGCGGTGGATTCGGTGACAGAGGCGGCAGAGGAGGAGGTAGAGGTGCTCCTCGAGGCCGTGGTGGTGACCGCGGTCGTGGTGCACCAAGAGGTCGTGGTGGTGCCAAGGGTGGGTGCTTTTGACCGTTCAGTCTCGCTGTCTCTTTACTCATACTCTTCGTACTCTTCGCAGGCGGCGCTGCTGGAGGGCCCAAGGTCATCATCGAGCCACACAGACACGCTGGTGTCTTTGTCGCCAAAGGCAAGGAACATCTCCTCGTCACACGCAATCTCGTTCCCGGTGAATCCGTCTATGGTGAAAAGAGAATCTCTATCGAAACACCAGCAGAAGATGGTTCAGATACCAAGCAAAAGATTGAATACAGAGTTTGGAATCCTTTCAGATCAAAACTGGCTGCTGGTATTCTAGGTGGTCTAGACAACATTCACATCGCTCCTGGAAAGAAGGTTCTCTACCTTGGTGCTGCCAGTGGAACATCCGTCTCTCACGTTGCTGATATCGTTGGACCTGTGAGTATTCGACTTTACTACCGCCCTTCTTAGATCGCCTACTAAACAGTGTAAAATGTTCTCAGGAAGGAGCCGTCTACGCCGTCGAGTTCTCACACCGTTCCGGCCGTGATCTCATCGGCATGGCACGTCGGCGCACAAACGTCGTCCCTATCGTTGAGGACGCTCGTCACCCCATGAAGTACCGTATGCTCGTTCCCATGGTCGATGTCATCTTCGCGGATGTCGCTCAGCCAGATCAAGCTCGTATCGTCGCATTGAACGCACACCACTTCTTGAAAAACGGCGGACACGTCGTCATTTCTATCAAAGCTTCGTGCATTGACTCTACAGCACCAGCTGAAGTCGTCTTTGCTGCTGAAGTCAAGAAAATGCAAAGTGAAATGATCAAACCTAAAGAACAGCTTACTCTAGAACCTTATGAGAGAGATCACTGTATTCTTGTCGGTTCATACGTTAGAGCATAGAAGTATCGCTCTTTCCATCCCATACAGTGCTCTAGCCTCTTCTCTTCTGTCGTTTTCTCACGCCTGTCTCGTTGTTCTTTGACTTGTTCTTGGTGTATCATTACCCTTGTCCCGCTGAGTAGCGCTTGTAATACAGCCTTCATGAGCAAACAAATGGCTTATCTTTTACCCGACTCGACTTCTCTGAACGAGTCAGTCTGCTGCCGGTAGATCCGTTGACAACAGTTCGAGTACTGTTTCACGGATCATTGACAGTTTCATCGCGACTGAGTCGCAGTATTCGCAACGATTGCACTATACCACAGAGACTGCAATACTTGCATCTGAGCACCTACCAGGTCTACAGTGAGCCATCTTGAGATATGAATCCGCTATACGATATCAAGACATATCCCTTTGCGATCCACGCAAAGGGAAATGTCTGTCTCTCGTATAGCGCATTCATGTCTCAAGATGGTTCGCTGCAGACCGGCATAACCTCTTTCTAGTCAACCTGTAACTCTAGATCAGACATGTACTTTGCAGGCGGATCAAGTTGGAAATCATGGACGGTAAGCGCAATGCTGAACGATTATACGACCAGGCTATCCGGGAACTTTCGGATGATCAGGGTGCGTTTGGAAGGCTGAGTCAGGACAGATGTGCCGGTTCCTCGGTCCTGGTCCTGATCCTGATTCCCGACCTGGCTTGGCTCGGCACGTGATCACAGCAGTTGAAACACGAATACAGATGAGGAACCATTCGATGAGCAATCAGCAATCCACACTCGTAGGCGCGACATCTTTAGGGTCTAGGTAATAGGATCCAGTAGTTGGGCGTCCAAGGAGAAGGAGGGAGGCCATTGCATCGTGCTTTGAACGGAGACACGGACAGGGCAAGATCACCAAAAACATGATTCCACCATCTGCTTTCACGATGATATGTCGGAGTACATTGACGCTGAGGGCAGGTGGGCTCAGCCAGCCCGCCAGCCCGCCAGGGAGTGTCTCGCTTCTATGCGGCCAAAAGGAAAAGGAAAAGCAGGGGACGGGGCCCACGACACGCAAAAGTGAGAGAAAAGCCCGGGACTCGGGAGAAAGCACCAGCTCGCTTCCAGGTGAGGAGAGGATGGTGTTGGATTTGAGTGGTAAAAAGTGCAAAAGCAAATGCCCCCACAGCGACTTGAACGCTGGACTTCATGCTTTCTGATCATTACTGATCCTACTACTAGGCATGCACTCTACCGCTGAGTTATGGGGGCTGAGTTATTGGCTCTTGTTGTTGAAGATCCGAACGGATACAGACAGTATATTGGACTGCTTGGAGCGAGACGTACCTGTGCCGATATCGGTCCGAGCTACCGTTATATAGCAATCTTCCATGCACGCCCTGTAACGGGACACTTGTTCGGTCGTCAGCCCGCACTAAGGGTAAGGATAGATTACCATGCGCCAAGAAATTGACAAGCAGTAGTCTTCTCTCACTCCTGAGATGTATGCCATGGCGTGAATACATGTTCGCGAAAGACGACAGTGCCTACAACAACATTATCATCGAAATGGTGATGTGCTCAATCAGATATTTGGGACGGTCTCCAAAATGCCCCATGTATGTGCTTAGCTGATCAAATATGTCTTTAGACTTCCTCACGGCAGTTTGGCTATCAAAGCAAATGCCATCTTCCCAAGAGCCAGACGATGGTTCGGGTGAGTGAAGGGAACGACGTTACAAGCATAATGCAACAAAATGGAACGATATAGTACAGGGGTATCCAACTGCATTTGTATGTATTTGCTCAGGCCATACATATCCGATTATGACAATTCCTGTACATCCTGCGTCTCCGCGACGAACCCGTACTTCTCTCTGCTAGCTTTGGCCGTATCCAGATCCACGACTTTGAATATCTCGAATTTAATTTCGCATTGCATGTGACCTTAAATCCTGCTCTTGTCGTCTTTCAAAGATGGTTGGTGTTGGTCTCCGTCGTTCTCTACTGATTGCTTTATCTGGTATACGCTACCATTTCATAGTACTATCATAACGGCCAACTGCCAAGGCCTGAGCCGGACTCTCGGCAGGCTTCTATGTTCTCTGAGAGCCATTTTGTTATTGAGAAATCTCAGCTTTCATCGCTCTCTTGCATTGCATAAGTTGCTCATGAAGTCGTTGTATGCCTCTTGAGTCTGGGCGCTATGACAATCCGCGAAGGGGACTGTACAAAGCCCAGGTCAGAGTCCTTCCGCGTTAGTGACTCTGATCCGATGAGTAGTTTCGGAGCCGTGAGAAGCCCATTTGCAGTGGTTGCATAGTTTCGCAACAACGCAGCAGCATTATCGATTCCCAAGGCTTTCCGTAACTGACGCTGATGGGAATGACAAACATCGGTATCTTCCACATTCGTTTCTTCCATACCAGCGAGGTATTCGAACTCTAGCAGAACTTGACGAGGAGAAAGTTGGAACGCGCCTGACCTGTGTTTCCAACTATGCGTGAGTCGGTCTAACCCGATCGCATCGCACAACCCACATATTGGAGTTCTTCCCTTCTTGCTTCCGCCTCCTCTGACAATCACCTTCGAACATCAACGCTTTGTTCTACATGCGACCACGCTCTCTAAGGGCGCCATGCTGTCGGCGGACGGCTGCTCCGGCGCCGCTGGTTCTTCCCAGGCTTTGCCCTCCGGCGCTTCAAGGCTACGCAAGTCTTGCAGCAACTATCGGCAGATCGGGTAGAGGTGGATCGCAGACAGTGCTAACGCGCAGCCAGAGCACTCTCACCTGTCAGTACTTGCAATAATAGCGTGAATGGTGGTTCTTCTGCTTACTTTTCAGTATTTAGCAGCTCGATCTTCGCCTCACCATGCCACCAAGATTGGCAAAGCGCCGCCGAGTCGACACCTTTCGCTGGGAGGTTTGTCACCTACAGCCATGCGTATTTACGCTCTTCGTCTTCAAGCAGAGTCAATGCCAGAAGATCCAGAAAAGCACAAAGCGCTGTTCGCCGTCCTCCTCGAGACAGGTTCGAAAGAGAACGCTTTGGAATTAGTCAAGCATTACGAGCAATTCTCCGGCATACACTCAAAGCTGGGACAAGAAGTTAATCTGAACTTATTGAAAGACCAAAAGGCATTTGATATGTACCTCGCTGCTCTTGCTATCTCAAATGAAGGCCATGCTGTGTCCAAGCTTGCAGAAGCCTCGCAATGGCGCGATGCAATACTCGTCAAGTCTACAGGGGAGCCAGTCGCTCCAACAGAAGCCCAAGAAACAGGGTGAGTCCAGCTCAAGATCCAAAACAATACATTTGCTGACTTTCCGCGTATAGCTCAATACCCCCTGAAGTAATGGAAGCCGCTACAAAGCCTACATTAACTGATGCGCAGATAGCCAGTGCTGTCTTGTCGAGAGGCAATCCAACTGCCAACATTCGAGTTCTCAACAGAGAAGCCAACGACTCCCCGGTCTCAAGGACGAATCCTGAGGCAATGCTCAATCAACCGACGTCTGCCAGTCCAGCAGCATCGGACATGACTCAACAGATTCAGAACGACAAGGCGCCAATTCCCGGTCACGTCGCTGGAGACAAAAACATTGAGCCTATAGCCCCTGCATCGCCTTCTGGGCCAGCTATTGCTGCTGCAACCGTGGCAAGTCAAAGTGGAACCACTGGTGGAGCTTCTAGCGGGTCATCAGGCTCAAGTGCCTCCGGCAGTCAATCATCATCAGCAGGTCCCTCAGGCAAAGCAGCGGGCAGCACGAGCGAACCCATCAGGGTAGTGGTGGAAGAAGCCAAAGGCAATTTGGTTTTGCGATCGATTGCATGGCTCGGCAGAACGCTATTCCTTACTTTCCTCACTCTTACGCTATTGTCCTTCATGATTGATCAAACCGGTATCATGCGAGGAGCGTCGAGTCGAGGCGGACCTCAAGAATTCGCTCCTCCCGCATCGGGCAAGACTTACAAGTTCACAGATGTGCATGGTTGCGAAGAAGCGAAGTCAGAACTGGAAGAAGTCGTCGAATTCTTAAAGGACCCGAAGAAATTTACCAAGCTCGGAGGAAAACTGCCAAGGGGTGTTCTTCTAACCGGTCCTCCTGGAACAGGAAAGACACTTCTCGCCCGAGCCGTCGCAGGCGAGGCAGGTGTGGTGAGTGCATAATTTAGCTAGTGTACGTATTCGCGCTTAACGAACACTTGACTCTTGCAGAAATTCCTGTTTGCTTCTGGTTCCGAATTTGACGAGATGTATGTCGGTGTCGGTGCAAGACGCGTCCGAGAGCTTTTCACTGCTGCCAAGCAGAACGCTCCAGCTATCATCTTCATTGATGAGCTTGACGCAGTCGGCGGCAAGCGATCTCCCAAGAACATGCAGTACCAACAGCAGAGTAAGTCTGCATGAGATGAAGATGGTAGAACTGCGCGCCTAACATCACTTGCACACAGCTCTCAATGAACTGCTCGTGCAGCTCGACGGATTCACACAAACAGAAGGTGTCATTCTTATCGGTGCAACCAACTTCCCCGAATCGCTCGATAAAGCCCTTGTTCGACCTGGGCGTTTCGATAGACACATTGTGGTGCCCCTGCCGGATGTACGAGGCCGTCTAGCTATTTTAAAGCACCACATGTCGGAGGTCGTCTACGATGATGGTAAGTCAGGGTCTTCACGAGCGCTAGTTCGTGCGCTAACTATCTTTCTCCTCAGCTATCGATGTTTCCGTCCTAGCAAGAGGTACACCAGGTTTCTCCGGTGCCGAGTTGCAAAACTTGGTCAATCAAGCTGCTGTTCATGCTGCTCGAGCTGGCAAGGCGAAAGTACAAGGTCGTGACTTTGAATGGGCCAAGGATCGCGTCATGTTGGGATCAGAAAGACGCTCGGCTGTTATAACCGACGAAGACAAGAAACTGTACGTTTTTCCATACTTTCATTATCGACTATCATTTTCGAATTTGCTCACCACGCCTTTACACAGGACGGCTTTCCACGAGGCTGGACATGCTTTGGTCGCTATCATGACCAAGGGCAGCACACCTCTACATAGCGTGACTTGCTTACCTAGAGGCTCGAGTCTTGGCCTCACTCATTTCCTACCGAACAGTATGTGGTGCCAACAATGTCGATGAACGTCAGTCAGCTGGCCCATGCTGATTTGCTTGTTTAGTGGACGTGACAAACCAGACTTTTACAGAGCTGCAAGCTCACCTCGATGTAGCCTTTGGTGGTCGAGCAGCTGAAGAACTCATCTTCGGCAAGCTAAAGTGAGATGCTCTCCACCAGTCTCTCTGTCTCACGACTTTGCTGATAACTTGCGATCCCGCAGCATTACTACTGGTGCCTCGTCGGACATTAGCCAAGCAACTAAGATTGCAAACAGCATGGTCAGGTACTATGGCTATAGCGACCTGGTTGGTCCGGTGAATGTCTCTGACAACGACACAATCTCGCCTTCCACGCGCTCACTTGTCGATCAAGAAGTTAGGCGAATGTTGGAAGAAGCAAAGTCGAGAGCGACAGAAGTGCTCACGTCGAAGAAGACAGAGTTGGACAGGCTAGCAAAAGCACTGATAGAGTACGAAACACTGAACAGGGATGAAGTCATGAAAGTGATCAAGGGCGAGAAAATCGAAAAGAGCATAGCTTGATTGGGTCCTCGCGGAACAGAGCAAACCCCTTAGTAATCGTCAAGTCGCAGGAAGCAATGCCGCTTCATGTATCAAAGTAACTATATCCCCCTTCATTGCAAAAGTTTGATTAATATTGTACTACTATGAGACAATACAATACAATGACAGAACTACAAACAGAAAAGACAGTATGATGTTAGCATTTCGAGCTTTTGCATCTGAGACTGTTATGAAGGAAGGAAACCATCTGCAATCCTCAGACTCGCCTTGAATCTCGGCACCCACAACCTGCGGCCTATTTAGCTGCATGAGCCAGGCTTAACTTCCGTTGGAAGCGGGTTGTGTTGCTGTGGACATGCATGGCAGAGGTTCACGGTAGACTACCAGAGTTCTTCTTCACGGGATTGCACGAGCATAGGGAGGGGAAGAGGCAGAGAAAGGAAGCTTACCTTTCGCTAATCAGGAGAAAGCTGGTGAAATGTGTGTTGGAATGTACGACTCTCCAGGTGACCTCTTATCCTCCTCCACTGGCAGAACCAGTGGAAATCCAAGCGGTTGTTTTAATCAAGTCGCGTAATGAAAGCTCGCTCTCGACCATCGACGGGCAGCCATGCAGTCCGTCGAGAACCGAAGCAGAAATATGCAAGACGTGCGCCCGCTCCAGCGCGTCAACGAGGACAGCAGCGAGAGCGTGAATGGCAAGCCAGTACCAAAGTACCAGCGCGAGTGTCCTGTCCTGCCTCGCTATCCTCAGACTGGGCGCATCTGTGTCGGGCCATATGTTTGTAGAAGAAAGAGAAGAGTTGTTGGAAATTATCGAGATTTCAAGCGGGCGATCGAGCACCTTTGCAATTCTGCGGCTTTGTCTGCAAACGACACGCGCACCAAGGAGCTCCATCAGTTATAGCAGCCATGGATCTGACAGATATGGAGGACTCCAAGCCGCCCCGGAAGCCGCTGCCACCCCAAAGAAGGCCGAAGAGCAAGGTCCTGCGTTTCCTGGGCATCAATCCATACATTCTGAAAGACTTTATACCATCCGGCAAGACAGCAGCATACCTGACGTTGGCAGCTTCTCCAGTTGCATTCTATCTGTATGACAGACGATGCGCCGAAGAGATTATGGAGCAATACAAGGCGAAAGTCCGCCATCTAGCGGACGCACCCATGCCGAATTCTGGGGATGTCGAAAAGGACGAGCTCGAATTCCCTAGGAAGGTCTGGATCATGAGCACAAGAGTGCCGGATGACGGCGAGAATGACAGAGGGAACAGATGGTTCAAAAATTATATTCAGGTATGCCGTAGCCTGCATGTAGCTGCTATTGAACGTAGCTGACCCTCCAACTTCTTCGATCACCTATGCAGCCCATACTGCATGCTGCTGGCTACGACTATTCCTTCCTGAATGGCACAGCGCCTGGAGCCCTTGGACGAAGAGTTGCCGAGCGGATACGCTTGGACAGAATCGCCAATATGACGCCGCAACCCCGAGTGACTCCAGGTGAAGCAGGCTATGCAGAATACCTCGACAACCGCCGTTTTGCACAAGCGCAAGGTCTGACGGTCATAGTTGCAAGGAATACCATGAAGGAATATCTATGGGGCTTGAAGCACGGATGGCTTACAGACTTTGATGCTGTACAAGAGGAGCGGGGCGAGGAAGGCAAAATGCAAGATCTGCGGGAGGAATTGGCCAAAGATGGAACATTTGACGAGGTGCCGAGAAACCTTGACATGGAAAGTTTGGATGGAGAAGAAGGATCCTCGTCTGGGGCGCCTGCGAAGCCACGATCATCGCTCATGCCACCAGTCGCCTCTTTCAATTTCTACCACCCTCCCTCACCACCCGTCGCTTCCACTTCCAATGACCCATTGGAAAGCAAATCGCTCATCATTCCAGCAGTTACCACTATTCCAACACAACCTCCTCTGCTCTTCCTATCTTTCGACCACCCGCTGGGCTATTTCCGACATTGGCCCGCGAAAATGTTCAAGTTTCTATTCTTTGAGCGGTATCGCGTGCAAAAGGGCTGTGAGACGGCACTTTCAATCATCCAAGCTGTGCACCCACAGCAGAACCAAGCTGTCACATTCATGGAAGATGAAGAGATTCGTCGTGGCCTTAGAGCTATACAACCACCTAAAGACATCGAACAAACAAACTACAAGGAGGAAGAGTCTGTGCAATTGGAGGACGTCTTGAACGAGAAGAAGAAGAAACTCCTTGAAGAATGGGATGGCTTCCCCTTGCCGGTAACCGGCAGCAAAGACCTCGACACTGGTCTTCAAGAGGAATATCACTATAGAAAGACTTTTAGCGAAACGCCAGCTAATATCGTTTCACAGCGCAAAGAGTTCTATGACAATCTGCCTGAAAAGCTGAAGACTGCACGCGAGTTAGCGAATAGAGATCGCTTACCTACCAAAGAAGAACAAAAGTATCCTCCTCCAACAGAACAGGAACTTGTCGAGGAGAGAGTGACCAAAGAAAGACGGTGGGCCAATGACTTCCAAGGATGGTTAATGACAAGAGCAGGCAGCAAAGTGACATGGGATCCTAGATTTGAGACATTCAAGGTCT